>LPNX010650195.1:23729-36900 GCA_001517045.1 Pseudotsuga menziesii
GTAGATGGTAAGCTTCAGAATCTCAATCATCACACGACACTGTAGTTAAAGGAGATGGAGAACTGCAAACCATACCTGTTTCACAACCCTTAACAGTAGAGGAAATTATTCAGTTGTTTGGCTTATTTAAATTAATTGCACCATAATTATATAAACACGGCAAGTTGAATTAATTGCACCATAATTATATAGTATTCATAATCTACAAACGTCACATACAATATATGAGTGATCATTTCCAGGGCTGGCAACATCAAACCATTGCGAAATCAAGCTTTGGAGATTGTTAAGATTCTTACTTGACTGATAAGATTCTGCAACCTGGAATGATAAGACATTTCATAAACCAACAACGACAAGTATACAGTAAATGTGTATCAATGAAAAATCAATAGTCATTGTCTGTTAGAATGTAGTATTGAAGTAAAGGATAAGAAATATCTAAGGGTGAATTCTATGATCGCGCCGAGAGGCGCATTCTACAGCCCGGTATGAGGTAGAAGTGTAATTCCGTGCTCAACGTGGAGATGACACGTGTCACATAAAAAAGTTGACTTATATATCTATATATATACAAGTCGGCTTAATAATTAATAATATTAGGTGTATATATATATATATTTGTAAGTAAATCAAAACACCTATACACACTTCAAAACAATACGTACAAGCTGGTGACACTATCAATAGCTGCCTGAAAACATAACGAAATACTGAGAAATAATCTCACCTTTATTGAATTAAGTTTACTCTAATGTTAATGCCAAAAAATACATTTCTTGAATTGGTAAATATGAAAAGAGGAGATCGTAACATGAGGAATTTTTGCATATAAACCTTGGCTGCAGAGAGATGAATTTGATACCATCCTGCTGTTTTATAACGCAATGCCGCGCTTATGTTCAAAATAACACCAGCTTCCGAAGGTGCCTTTCCTGGTCCACCTTTCTTTAAATATTTCAATGCTGCATTGCACATTGTAAATGTGCCGACAGCGTCGATATCTAATACTGTAACCACACGATATAAGTTAGAAACGGGATATCTGCAGACCTATGGCAGAAGTTAAAACACAATAACACAAGAATAACTTGATGAAGGAAAGAAAAAAGAAAAGAAAGCTTTACCCACACAGGAGGTCTGGACTCTGAACAACCAAATATCTTATTAATGATGGAATATTATATATTTATGATACAGAAATAGGTTATGAATGGGAATTTATTGCAGAAGCTAAATCACTTACCCATATCTATTTATAAAAGAAGAATATATAGCATAATTTTCCAAATTTGATGACGTTTTTCAATTTCTGACCTTTATAGAAGGTTGTGGCGTATTTAACTCAAATTAGCAATTTCAAAACAGTAACATCAAACTTCAGAAGCGGCCTAAAGCTAAAGCCACATGAACTGCAAAAGGGAGATAAAGCTAAATCCACATGAACTGCAAAAGGGAGATCATGAAAGCGCCAATTATAAAGTCAATGGAAAACATAGCNATGAACTACAAAAGGGAGATCATGAAAGCGCCAATTATAAAGTCAATGGAAAACATAGCAAATATATTTGCAGCAAAAAATACAAACTATAAAAATAAAAATAAGGAATTCTCTGTGTAAATTAAACTTAAATCACATCAGAGCTCTTAGAAATATGTGAATATTTCCAGCTGGACTTACCAATTACCAACAAACAATCACAAAGTCCTGAATCTCTAAATTCACAAGATATTAAAACAGGACCATCTAAGAGGATTTTTTATTTAAGACATGGCTAGAGTGGAATAGAAGGGGCAGAATGACCAGTGGAAATATTCCATGAAAACAAATACAACAAAATCCTAGTTAATAAGTTACAGCTTACCAGCCTTTTGAAATAAGTTGCATAAAAAATACTTTAACATTTTTCCTGTTCAACATTCTACTTTAAAAAATATTTCATAATAGGCCACCACCTATTCTGAAGCCATTTGCAGCTGAATCCTCTGCAGTAGAAGGAAAATTGCCAGCAGTAGCATTCACAAGAATATCAAGCCTTCCAAACTACTTTACTGTCAATTCAACAACACGAGCAACATCGTCTGTCTTGCGAACATCTCCTTCAAGTCCAATGGCCTTCACCAAGAAGCTTAGTAAGAATCTATGACAATAAGGCTTTTTACATGTCTGATCTATAATTGTCATTTAAAAGAGATATAAAATTTGGCATTTAGCTACTATGATTTTGATTTTCTTTGAAAACCCAAAATTTACAATTTATATATTTTCAATTGCAACAATGTTTTTTTCAGAATACAAATAGAACTTCCACTATTTTTCACAGAAATTAAGAAATACTTACCAAGAGAATACAATTAAATCGAGTTTAAGTAGATCAGGACCAATGGCCAAATATATCAACGGAAATATTGTACCATGAACGCCTGAATTGGAAAAAGAACGTGAAGCAGGTCTTAGAGACAATAGTTATTAACGCATTTCGTAGAGCTCGGAGCCATCAACTTTTAACAGATTTTATCTTGTAAACCAAGATCATTGCATCAAGACCCCTTACCACTATGCTGAAGCCTCCTAGTTGTGCACCATTCCAAATTATTGGTGAATGATGTTATCAATTGCATCAGTTTGAGGTTGCACCAGCAATGGTTATATGTCCTACCATTGACAGCAGCACTAGTGCATTTTCCAGTAGAAGCAGCATTATCTTCAGTGCCAGCTATAGTGGTGTCTTGATCACCAATGGCATGAGTCTTCACCAGCAGTAGCAGTCTCCTTGTCAACTTACAGATGCAAACACCTTTCCCTTCCTCATTTGGTAGTCTTTTTATCAACTTACTGATGCAAACACCTTTCCCTTCCTCATTTGGTAATCAGTAGTTGAGCAGGACCTTTCCTTTCGCCATCCAGTAATTTCCAGCTTAGCATGGGGCTCAAGGATAAAGTGACGAGGTATTTTTCTCGCAAACCCTTCCTCCAAATGTTTCAAGGCCCCTTAACCCTTTTTTGGAGTGCAATTGTTGAAGCAGGGTTTGCACCTCGAAATATTTGATCCCTCTCGACGCATGATAGAGCTGGGTAAAGCTGGATCTAAGTTGGTTAATAAATCAATTTTGGCTTGATTGGAGATGGTTCTTTTGTATTCCTTTGTTTGTAACACCCTTTCAACCTTAAGTGCTCTTGATACTTCATATCACATCCCTTTGGCTTTGATATGGAAGCTCTATCTGACTTATGCCATTTGATTCCTCACCATACGATCCTCTAATACTGCAACATGGACACTATATGAAGCCATGGAGACAAGAAACAGAGTGAAAGGAAATTCTCAGTCATACACAGGTATGTGTCCCCACACCATGGAAACCTATTTCCTGTGGAAATGTCATATAGAGGAACCTGGGGCATATATCATAGCATCTCACAAACTTGCCGGAATTCTTTGTAGTATTCTCTAAGATATTTTCAATTTATTTCAAGTTCCAGAATGTAAGACAACCTATTTTGTACCTCTATTGCAGTCTAAAATGTTGGACATCCAATGATTTTAATTTCTGTAGGTAATTTCAGCCCACTGTAACCGCTTATAACGTTTCCAAAACACCCCTCAAAACATCATATTGGTATGCATATAACCCAGATTTCATGCACATATTGGTAGGTAATATGCACATATGCCCAGTGAGTTTGGATTGCCAGGAACATCAAGGTTTTTATCTTGCTCATTCCTCTGTTTTGTTTTTCTAGGTCTTGTGTTTCATATGATATATCATTATGATTGAAATGAGTGAAAATAAAATGCAGGGTCTCAGTCATTTATCACACTTACAATGGGTTGACATAAATAGTAAACCCCTTTTATAAAACAAGGTGGTTTTACATTTGACTCTTGACTAATTCACAATGGGGATTTAACCTTACATGAAAGATAAAATACAAATAGAATATTCTTTCCAGGTTATAATATTTCAACAATATGAACTCAAAAGAAGTACATTTGAGGAAGACTGACTTTGTGTAAGAGAAAAAGAAGGAGCAAATGAAAACCTTGTATGGAGCAAATTTATCCTTCGTTCAGTCCTGGAGATCCTGCAAAGTAATGGAAAGTTTAGATTCAGCCACCACTCTTGTTTATGACCCAAGTTCTAACATAGTAACTGCACATATAGCCGCTCCATAATCTTAATCTACCAGACCTAGCACAACACACTCGGATATGCTCAGATGCTGCAACACAAGAAAGATTGTCAATAGAAACGTTTTCCATGTTTTATCACAAGAACTATATTAACTAATATATGTATAATTTCTCCTCCTCGGATAGTACCCGTTTGACAACTAACTGCATTTAGTTGTTAACACTAGTTCTTAGTATTTTCTATGCTCAGTGCCAATCAATGAAGTTATCATGAGGGTGACTTGCATAGACAAGGGACTACTTCTAAGGACATCCATACACTTTTTTATTATGCCAGAAATGTTTCCTTTTATTAGTCTTGCAAAATATATACAAACAAGGCACTTTTCAAAGTAGGTGAGCCAAGCATTTTCAAGATCTGCAAGTACCCCAACATTTCTTTTTCTCAAGCAATGTACTCTATCCACAACTGTCCATAACTAATCCATAATTATATCCAGTATTTCAAAAGAAACCCATTGTGATCTTTCTAGGGATAGAACCAAAGGTTCCAACAACATGCATGCAATGACAGAAAATCATGCACAAATAATAATAAGTTGAAATCTAGAAATACTGAAAGTTACCAGAGGACTCACAACTAAAAATATAGTATGCAAAACGTCCCAATAGATTAAAAAAGCCACATAAAGCTACACATCAATTTCTTAAGAGCTATAATTAATAGGCACAAACTATATTTGTATGTTAAAATACAAGTGTACATGGACATTTGGAGTTTGAAAGAAAACTGCAGTTAAAAAATGGGAGGTAGAGAAGGATATACAGACAGTACCTCTGCAAATCTAATTATTGCAAACCTAGACCGATTCTCATTAATAGCTGACCGGTGCCGTAAAGACCTATGTCTGACTCCTTCAGAATTCGGTATCATAGAACTTTTAGGAGGACCTCTCATTGAAGTAGATCTGTCAAACATTAAGCTGTCAAAGAAGCTCGAAGGATTGACATTAAGTGCCAATGCAAGAGATGGCAAACGATGTGTTTCCTAAGGAGCATGCCTTATTAATTTTAAAGATATAGAATCTTTTGATGGTGTCTTTGACCTAGTGCAAATAAATTCAAAAGGGAGTGGAGGTGATCATGACGATGGAAAACTAGAAACTATAGATGTCTTATTGTTAATCTCATCCCCTATTAAAAGATTATACAAACTAGCTAATTCCATACTTCTGCTAATTCTATTCTCCATCTCCATTGAACCAACTAACCTTCTACTTGGAACTTCACTTTATATGTTTCTTTCAACTCTCATAATATACCTGTTTGTTGCAGTTTGTCTTTATGAGTTGGCTACCCCAAATGCAGTATCATTTCTTATTTGCAATGCCCCAAAGGAAGACTAACATGTCAATGCAAACCCAACTGTGTCACTCATAGTGGGCTCAATCCTAGTCCCATCACAATATCATAGTCACTGTTAGTTCCATTACAAACTATTTGGAAATAAAATAGGAGAAACAAGAATATAGGAACTCATCAAATATTAATAAGAACATAGATCACCTCATTGAAGCCATCAGTAGAAATCTGACACCCAACTTCATTCAGAATTCTGTAGCAAGGTACACGTTTATTTGAAGACTCAGATATGAAGTTCATTTCATTAGTCAGCTCAACTTTCCTGCCTGGAATATCCAAAAACTTAAAAAAAAAACAAGCAAAATCAGAAGCGTAAACAGTAATCATCCATCTTCTAGCATTTAGAACAGTAGTTCACAATAAAAACCTGCGCTCTGCATGGTTTTGATTCTTCCTAATTTTGAAACAGGTCTTAACTCTGTTGAATTAGTGATTAATGTTATAAATTCATGGAACATAAGAGATTTCGAAATGCATTTTTCAAGTCAGTAAACTGCAGCAGGGGCATCACAGGGAAGAATTCTTACCAAACTACTTCTAAACAAAACTACAGTCAGGCTCACATTGCAATAGATAATAGAAGTTCAGATTCAAAATAATGTTATGTACAGCCAAGCTTGAAGTTGAATGACATTCAGAGGCTGTCATGAAGAGCTTGAATTATATATGAATTGTCTATAAATGAAAATGCAATATTCTTGATAGAGTGTCAGGTTTCGGATATTCTTGGACAATAAAAGAAACATTCTTGGACAAGAAAAGAACGAAACAAGTAATTATGGTTCAATCCTGCAATTATATTATTATCTTTATATTCTTCTCCTCAAAAGAATGTGTTCGGCATCTGATTGATTTTGTTACCATGAAATTTTAAATTTTTTTCCATACAGAACTTGAATTTCGTTACCAAGTTGGTGACTTAGGCTTTGCCAAAGATTCCAACCCATTTCAGGAAAACTGGTAAAAATCACAGATAAGCATGGTGAATCACAAACAATTCATTGCAAACTGACAGTTGGATGAATATGATCATGTACATTACAACTAAAATGTCGTCTTGAATAGACTACTAACCTGTGAATCATCATCATCATCATCAATCTCTTTCCATGTTTTTCCATTATGTGATTGCTCCAGTTTCAGGCATAACTTGTCTTTCACGATCTAGTACATTTTAATCATTAAGAAAGAATAAGCATGAGATCTATAATAAATTCAACATGTAACAATACAAACACAAACAGCCTCAAAACAACCCCATAGTTCTATTCAAATGCATAACCCTGCATAAAATAGCTTGCCAGACAAATGGCAGGGTTGTTTACAAAGATGATACTGGGAAAAGAAGATACAAATCCAAGGTGGCTTTCATTCAACTAGCAAAAAAACTAACAAGTGAAACAATTGACGAATTATAAGAAAATGTGTGGCCAATTAAGTATAATTAGTAGTGAGAAATGCAATAGTTGGGTAATGTATCTTCTCAACCTTTTACATGAAGACTTTGAACTGTGTTTTTTACATGTTGAAAAATTACATCAATGCACTTGGCATCAACATTTCTGGAAAAATTGCAAGATAAAAATTTTACCATCAAATTACTAAATGGCCAATGCCCAACTTGATTTACAATTAAGAAGCGAGCAAAGTCAATGAACCTTTGCATCCATCATACGTTCTTCTAGAAGTTGAGTACTTTCATGACACTCTCGGAGCTCCTGTCAGAGCTCTGCATTGTTTGCTTCAAGCCAGGATATTTTATGCTTTAGGACCTACATTAGCACAGAATCCATAATTATCATAACTCAAGCATCAATGCCTTTCCATATTTAATCTATTTCAACATCCTCTGAAAGAAATTTCATGTCCACATCTTTTGTACAGTTTATATTACCTGCACTTCATCAGATGAGACACCTCCAGCACGATAACAAAGAAGCTCAGCTTGTAAATACTCTAGTTTATTCCTCATTCTTTGCATCTCGGCAACTGCCGGATCACGGTTTATCTAGTGGAGAAAATGTCACTTATAAATAGCAATTTAAATGGCCAAGAGAAGCTTAGCCAGGAGCATTTAGTAAACCCATAAATAAGTATAACCTAACAAAAGAGAAAATTGTGCTACTTACGATGGCCTTGTTCTGAATGTTGCGAGCTCGATTTGCATACTTCAGAGTATTGAGTGTTTCTTCGGCATTTATGTCAGCAGGACTGACACAAGCTGGCAAATATATGAATAAAATGAGATCTATGTAGAAAGAGAAACCTACATTAAAATTGACAGGCCGTAAAGATAACTACTGGAATCAATGAAACCACGTCAATATTTATAATCATGCACAAGCTTAGACGATTGAAGAACAAATGTAAAGCAGCATACAAAGACAATCAAATTGGATGGCTTCGTGACATATTAAGGATAGTCACATAAGAACCACAAGTAAAACAAGGTGCTTCACCAAGTCACATAAGAACCACAAGTAAAACAAGGTGCTTCACCAACATTTTGAGTTGAAAATGTGAAACATACTCACAAGTCACTTCTAAGTTCTCACTCATGCCTAAAACATTCAGAAACAAATGAGTGCAATATTTTCACTTCCCATTTATACCCAGAACATTTAGAATACATGAGAGTTTAACAGTCTTACGTCACTTGTGTCAAAGCAGAATCCCAAACCTCTATAGCATTGCAAACGCACATAATAGTATAGGAGATGCATAGCACTAAGATAAATGCAACTGTGGGAAGGTCCTAGGGTAACTTTAGGATCTAATATTAATTTTTGTAAGTAGGGTGAATTTTAAATTCATGATAGCTTAATGTTGCAACCTTACTGTTGGATTCTTGAGTTTATATAATATTGATGGTTGGGTAATGGCATGTTTGCTGAGAAGCCAAAATGTGATCTTTAAATAGTATGCAAAATCAAGAATCCAGCAGTTTGAATTTACACATATAAGCAAGTCCTCTAAAGCTCGTAAGGATAACAACTTTAATGGAGCTTAGGTTAAATCAAAGGCATTCCATTGCCTTGCCATACATTTTTTTTGCAAAATAATACACAATTAGGGACAGCCAAATCCATAGCATCATGAAATGTATGAACCTAACCCACCTGCTTCCAAAAGTAAGAGGCTGGGGGAAGTGGAGGGATTGGGGGGGTTCTTGTGGAAAGGGAATGCTCCATAAAAATTATTCATCCTTTTAGCAAGAGGATAAGCTATAATAAAAAAGCCAAGATAAACATCAGATGTGGATGACTTACCAATCATCAAAGTTCTGCTATTTCCACCAAGAGAATCCTGCATATTAACAATAATTAGCAGGGAGTTTGTAAAGAGTTCCAAAGATGATGCTTATGCACTTGGAACACGAGATATTCTATGCTATAGCTTCTGGGTATGGAACTTCTTGTGGTTCCTACATCTAAGTAAAAAATATATTAGCAGGTACTTTGCATCTTTCGACCACATTCTTCTGCGACTTGTAGTTTGAGAGACTAGTGTAGTTGAAATATTGATGACTTTATCTACCCAGTTTACTAGATTGAAGCATTCACTTGTGCAATCATTGTTGAATTCTTGGCCTGGGCAAGGTATTGACACTATGGAGCACTTCGCCGTTAGAGGCACCTACAGTTGCAGGATGACCCAACAGAGTCATTCATATCTTGTGGTCAAAATCATGGTTACCAACGATGATATGTGCCACAACTTCCTGATCGATTGTTGCAGCTACGAGAGAGAGTGCACTATAAAAATTGTTCTCAGAAAGCAATTTTTTTCACTCAATTGTATCTGTAAACTTCAAATATCAAGCCTCTTTAGCATGATTATGATTTTTATCTTTGTAGGTCCATTTGTTTCTTTATTGCACCGAAGAGGTGCATTCTACAACCCAGTAGGAAAGAGATGTGTAACTCCTTTCGTGCTCATCCTAGAGTTGACATGTGTCCTTTATAAAAAATAAGTAAACAAATTATTAAAAATAACATGTTGGCTGAAATTAAATTTAAAATATTTAGAATTGCATATATATGAAATAACATAAATTAGATGAACTAAAACCATAAACATTGGATTACACATTTCCTCAACATTTCCACTCTAAAAAAGGGTTTACAGCTTGAGAGATTTTGATCCCTCTCAGTGCTTGGTAGATCCCCTTTTATATCGATCCATGCTGGTTTTAAAACCATTCATATCAAATTCCTATGGGAAAGATCTGTGGTGCCTTAGCATGGAACTTTTCTTGCATGCACAAGTTAATACTGATCACACAGGTCCACCTTGATTAGAAAGAGATAGAGAATGTTCTCGTGTTTACCATATTAATTTAGTGATATAAACTTATAATCGTCATTCTCTGGTTTACAATCTCAATTTAGTAATATAAATGCAGAAGGCACCATATGCATTGCCATTTGGCTCCGCAATACATTTGTCTTGCTAGGATCATTCATAGGTATCAAACTTTAGCGAATAAATTTTCAATCTAGAATTTTTCAGGTCATCCGACCTTATAATTCCTAAGCAGATATAAAATCTAATGAACCAGTAGCATTAGATACAGACCTCCCTTACTCATTGGAACAAAGCGTGATTGAGGTGGGGTCCGATGATTCCATCACACTAGACCATGAAGATTTGGTGTCGATACTGAAATCGTGAGTAATTGAGGGAAATCAACCCAACCGTTTCAGGACGAGCTTGATATGCCCCCACTTATTGTATAAATTACGGGTGATTCCTTTTTTTCTTAATTCGATCAAGCAACAAGTGACTGTAAACAGTACTCCAACTAGAACATAATTTACCAATCCAATATATACTCTTAAGTTCTTAACCAGTTTATCTAGCATCTAGCTAATCCAACAGTTGGCTCCAACATGGAAAAATATCCTAACATGAAATAGAAGAGGAATAAATCCAAACTCCTGCATGCAATAAAAAATGCATTCAACCTATATGAGGACTTGACCTACCTATCTACTTGACATTAGGGTTATGATTTCCACTACTTTATATATGTATTATGTACTAGTACAACTTCTTAACTTATAGTTGGTGAACATCGTTAGGTCATAAGTTAAGTGTTATACTACACTTGTTTCATCTTCATACAATTTAAGAAAAACATAAAGTTAGTACACCCAATTTTTAGATAAAAACATCTATAAATATAATAATGTAACTACTCCACTACAACTAGGACTTCTCTGGAACCACAGGACCAAAGCTCAACCTTATAGATTGAATGGATCCATAAAATGGGAGATTCAAAGTTACCATGCTCTTTTATTTTTCTTTCAACACCGTGCCTTCACTTCTATCCACAGTTGTTCGCTACAGTGTTTTAGGCCTTACTCCTCGATCAGTCCTTGTGCTATCTCCCACTCGATCGGGGTCTTTCATCATCAAATTGGTGTAATGAATCGACTGATATTGCACCTCTGAAGGAACTCACCATAGATATGTCTATAATATAACCATGTTGGAGGCACTAGCCTTCGCATTTGATTAAATGCTCCAGGGCATGGAGTGCTGGTAAGGATTTATAATAAATTAGAAGTTTGAAATGCGTCTTTTAATCATTATATGATTCATCCTTCGGGTATGGGTATTACTTCAGGTATGCTTATCAGGATATGCCTGATATGGGTATCATGTCATATATGTTTGTCACGTATAGTCCTTCCACCCATGGGGATTCTACTCACAAAGGGTATTACTTCGGGTATGCCTCTCACGCTCCTGGACAGTTCGTTAGATCCCAACCGAGGTCATACAAAACCTATAGTTGTTATATTCTCAAGCTGCTCAATATACTTAACAAAACCTGCCCTTGTACCCAGGAAATTTACCTTATGAACCTAGCTTTACAGCTAATAATTTATCGATGGATATTACATATCTCTACGATGAGTAATTCTTGTAAAAGTAAATTCTTGCCAGTCCCTCTCTAGTGTCAGCTTTCGTTCCTTGCCATCCATCCGTCCAATTCCAGTTCGAAATTCAGTTGTACTTGGACCTATGCCAGAACCAGTTCGAAAAGATCCAGATGTAGGCCTTCCAAAACAAGGGGATATTTCCATTTGACATTTTTGAAACCTCCATCAAAGTCAAGAACACAAACAGAAGGAATATATTATTCAATATTGTGACTCAACTTTATCTAAAGCGAGGCTATAGAGCAAGATTGGTACTAAATATAAAATAAATACACAGAGAATACCCAATACTTTAATGCTATGTTATCTTTTTGGGTATCTCAGCAAACAATTTTGAATTTTTCAATCTGGTTAGCTATAAAATGAGATTTAGGGGTTCTCTGAATCGATTCAGAAAAAAACAAAGTGATCAACTTTAAGAATTTATGATCTGCCTTAGTCTAGTGAAAATCAAAGGATTCAAGTGACCCTTATGAAATTCCTGCACCATAAAACCAATAATAAAATTTTGGGCAATGGATTTTTCAATCTAATGTGCAGCATACACAACATACATACCATTAAATACATCACGATGGCAATCATTTACTTTTAGGATTCACCCAAATATGCAATTATATACATTCAATACTTACCTGGTCAAAGGTGCATCTCAGTCTGTCTCTGATTTGTAATTGAAGGCATCATCAAAACCAAATTCTTCTTTCAGCAAATTTACCTGCTTAGATATTTGACATATTGGTCATTGGTCAGCGTCTGTAAGAAGAGAAACAGGCCCCAGGGTAAAATATTGGCTTAATGGGTTAAATCAGGTATATTAGGAGAAGAACCTATGATTCAAGATAAAAGAAGAAAACAGGGAGGAGGAAGCACCTTCTGCTCGCTAGCTGTGCTACAAACGCGACAGCCTCTGATTTTCGCGAGCTGTCCAACAACTATACCCACTAATCTTGCTGCTGCGGAGACAAATACTTCATCCCCGGGATTAGGGTTTTCGATGATCATGAAGCCAATCCATGCTGTCAAGGAGGGCGCCCCTATCCCAAATTGAATCACCCCCATAATGAGAATTCAAATATATATATTACTTAAATAATGGCAACAATGGCTGAAAAAAGGAAGCAACGATCTTGAATTTCCCAATAAACCACTCGCCACTAGCGAAGACATACCATTCAGAGAAAAACCCTTCAACAGAAATTTTCTTTACACAGCAAAGATATTTGATATGTCCTGTCCACTTAGGGTAACATTGCATCATCTAACAACACAAGGCAATATTTGCAGCTTGTCCAGAAATGTAATTTTTTAAAGGGTTTTTATGAATTTCAACATCAATTTCCAAAAACCCTAGGGCTATCTGTATCACATCAACAATGTTTATATTTAAATCAGAAAATGTACCCATAACTCCCAAATAATCCCACGATTTAACAACACTGATGTATATTTTCTGAGAATCTCTCCTGGAACAATAGCGTACTCGGATACTCGGATACTTAATATCCCCAACTTCAAACGCCGAATTAGCAGATGCTGCTACCTTCCCTACTGCACAAGATTGGATCACCAGCATCAGCACAAATTTTTTAGGAATTATAAAAATACAAACACTACGCAAAAGCAGAATCAAGATGAAATTGAAATCATAACCAAACA
>LPNX010650206.1:9538-25399 GCA_001517045.1 Pseudotsuga menziesii
GAGTTTATCTTTAGCATCCTTTAAGGGGAATTTCTTCCTCCCTCTCTCCTCAACATGTTTTGGCTCATCTAGATGAGTTTTGGTGGATGCTTTAGTCAACAGGTTGAGGTGTCAGTCAGATCAGCTCTCCAATTGACAATTGCACTTAGTAAGACTTAAATCTGGCTCAGTTAGACACAGATCAGGCATTGATGGACTCTCCATCAGCATATTTGGTTTATCTCCTTGGGATTCCCCCCCACCCCCTGGGCTGGATCTCTTGGTTTTTGTATATATCCAAGCACAGCAGCCTCTTCCAAGCTAGTTAGAGCTGGATTGAAGGGCTTGCCATTGTAATTGTGTATTGATCATCATTTGTGAATAAAGAAGCTTTGGAGGCTATACTGTGTAGTGCATGTGATTGTGTGGATCCTCAGTGTTATGCTGCTAATGTGGTAACTATAATTTCTTTCCAAGTTCTGTGTTGCTTTCGTGTTCTAGCTTCAAGGATTCGGTTGAATCAAGTAAGGGTGTAAACTAGGAAAGTTAGATTGCTTGATCCTATTTATCCATATAATGTATGCTCAAGAATTTTAGTTACATGCTTAAATAAGATTATTTTTGCATGATCTTTCATTTTTGTTGCTTTATACATCTATATCCAGATCTCACGAGGTGTTTTGCAGGCTTGTGTTGTCTAGTTGTAGGTTCCTGACTGGATGAAGGTGTGGATCAAGATTGATGACATTCCTTAGACAAAAAGATCAATACTCTGTCCCTCAGTGCTCCACAAAAGGGCCTCCTTTCAGCTTGCTCCATTCAAGCAATGAGCCGACCTTCTCTCCTCTTCTTCTCATTTTTTAAAGAATTCAATCTTTTGGTTACCTGTCTGTCCCTCTTATGATCAGATCTAGTTATAGGAATTGAATATATATTATTATATTTATTTCATAAGAGTCTTTCTTCCTATATCTACAATTTCATAAAGAATATCATTTCATAAAGATAGATCTAGGAGTAGGAATTGCCTTTTTTGCAAGTAGCTAAGTCATAGATCTAAAACTTGCTCATAAGGTAGTTTCTTTTTCGTCCTTTGCTGTACATTAAAATTTCATATTCTGCAATAAAATTGCACATCTTATTGGCTTCCCAAAAGGAAATCCAAGATTCCAATGAAATCCTGCTTTCCTTGGTTCCTTTTTACCTCTTTTAACTAGTTTTAACTTAATTTTTTTTGGTTAAAAGTAAGCTGACCCAAAGGTACTTTCAAAGTTTTTTTGGGCATATTTGGTTCTGATATGCTTGCTAGTTTTTAGCATGTTTGACAGAAAAGAAAGGAATATTCTATTCGAAAGTGTCCTCGGGAGCATTCAAATCCCCCCAGTGGTCTCCCATTTGACTAAAACCTTTAATTTTCATACTTTGTAAGCTCTTGATTTCACTCTGTATAAGGATCAAGAGCAATTATATCAGTTCTCTGATATTGTAACCGCTTTTAATAAAAATAATTCTTGAATAGGCTCTTTCGAGCCCATTCCCCATCCCCCCTGGGGGGATTTGCGTCGGTGTCTTTTTTTTAACCTTTTTGTTCATCCCTTTTCAAACTAGCATAGCTCTAATATGAAGGGTAGTATAATTTAATTCATTATCAATTTCATCTTCCATATTTGATATTTCAAAGTGATCTTAATACTTACCCCACGACTAACTGATTGATCCGAAAGGGGAAAGAGATTCGTGGTAGGACTAATTAGAAAACTAGAATTGTGTATCTGTGTTTTCCTTTTCATCATTTATTTTTCAGCTATTATAAAATTAACCCCTCCTTGATTCCCCGTTTGAGATCCACTTGGATCGAAAGAGGTTTCTGGAGGGTTTTCTTTTTAACAAGAACACCTAGTTTAAAATTTACTAAAATTGACAAGACTCCGATGTGTATGCTCTGCACTTGGCTACGGTTCATCCAATTAGTCAAGCTGTATCAAAAGCATTTGAGTGACTAGAATAATTAGGACTCACTCTCCCAAATTTACAAACCATCAGGTGAAAATCCAACACCTAGATCAAACCTTTACAGTGGAAAAATACCCAAAGGAAGCGGGAACTTCTGAAAAGTGACCTCGGGGCGTCGATCTCTGTCACACCCTAATGGGTGCATTATGAACAACAGCCCCAGAGACTCCATTCAAACCACATATTCCTTGTGGGTAGCCGTGAAGGTTTAGTTTTGGACATACTCCAAGTACTCTCGGGTATATCTGGAGTCCACCCCTTCACCTAAGTTTAATCAACTCACACCTCAAATTTAACTTAAAACATACCAAGAGGCAGTTGCAAAACATTCACTCCAAGCACAAGAAAGTACATTGATTTTATTTTGACTCCATTCTAAGGCACTGGTTATTTTCTTGCTTTATATATATATTGTGTCTTAGCATTGTGCTTTCATGTGTTCATTTTTGTATCTTGTCATCTTTGATTGTCTATAGCTAAATTTCAAACTCCTAAGCAACTCATTCAGTTTAAGATCACCATACTAAGTAATTATCCTTAGTAACTTAATAGGGTCTACCCCCCTTGGCTTCGTTAGGAGTTGAGCTTAAAAGGAGGAGTCAAGAACAAGGTGACAGCCTTGACTCGAGACTTGCCCCCAAGGACACACCGAGTGGCTTGAATATTTCTGCCACGTGACCCAGGTGTGTGAAAGGCAGCAACATTTTTTGGCACCGTTGCCGGGGATAAATCTTTTTATTCCTGAGTATGACTTAGCTTAACTTTTTTCTAAACAACTAAAAAGATAAAAGCTTTTGATTGATCTAGTCTTTAAAAAACATAAAAATTAAAACTCGATCCATCTGGCGACTCCATTGTCTAACATCCCTTCAAGAATTTATACCCAAAGAAACCATCGATAATTATTCAATCCTCTCCTTGATCCCGAAAGGTTTAATAGGGAAAGATTGAATAGGCAGAATTCTTGTAGAAACCTTGAAGATTTAGGAGACCAATCCCTCTCAAATATCCATCACATATTTGTAGAGAGTCATGTTCACCAATCTCAAGAAATGACGGAATTATTCAAACCCCTTGACTTTTCTCAGATAGCAGGTGCTCCCCATGCCATTCCAAAAGATGCTATCAAGAAGCTCCCCATATTTCAGGGCAATAATTCCATCACTACCAAGTCTCACCTTCGAAATTTTGAAAAGCACCTGATCAGTTATTGCAATGATGCTGCCCATGACCATGACGATGTCAAAATGACGCTCTTTGCTTTATCCTTGGAAGATGATGTTGAAGAATGGTACTTCGACCTAGATGATGATTCATATAAAACTCTTAGTGAATTCCTAGAGGGTTTTAAGAAGAAATGGGGGGAAAAGAAAGAACCAAGACATCTGCTTGCTACCCTCCATAACATAAAGAAGATGGAGAATGAAACCATTGATGAATTTAATACTAAGTTCAAGCATGTGGTTACAGACCTCCCTTGAAAAATCAAGCCAAGGGATGCCTCCATCCTCATATCTTACATTGAAGCTTTCATTGGTGATTTGAGGTAACAGTTTAGGGACAAAGAGCTGGCCGATCTAAAAATTGCTCAGGAATTGGCCGAGAAAATAGAAAAGAAGATGCAGTCTTTAGGAAAATCCAACATTCCAAGTTATAGTAGGGGAAACATTCATACAACGAAGAAAAGGGAAAATCCTTTGAATCAGAAGAAAAGGGAGCCTCTAAAGATCCCATGGAAAAGGTAACAGACATGATAAAAGACTTGGTTACTAGTCAAAACCAACTTATGGTAGATCAGTCTGCACAATTGAATCTTATGCACAATAGAATAATCACAATGGAAAGAAATAATGGACCTAGGAACTTTCAGCCTAGGCAGAATCAGATGTATCAAAATATTTTTCATCAACAAGAGCCTAGGATTCCAAACCAGTTAGACTCAGCTAACATGGTAGAAGAAGTAATTCCATGGTGTAGACCTTGTGAACAATTCCACCAAGAAAGCACTTGTTATGTTGCAAATCAAGTCATGGAACATGGACTTCCCAAGGTCAATAACCAGGAAACAAATTCAAGTGAGCCTGATCATATATACATGGTAGGCTAGGCCTACCCTTTGTTACCATCTAAACAGTACAAGCATGAGGATGAAACCATTACAGAATCTTATAGTGAAACTTATGATGAAAACTGTAATATACATGATGGGACTCCTATGTGTTCTCCATATAATGATGACAGTCTGGAAGGTTTACTACCTTATGATCTTTTCTCTGAAGAATATGAGTATGAAAATGAGGACAATTATAGCTTGGAGCATGATACAAATGACGAAGACTCCCTTATCCCCGACAAAGATGTTGATGAGGAGTCCTAGACATTCATGGAAAATCCAGTCTATGACATGAATAAAGAGGATAATAATGAACCAGAAACTTTTCATGGTTTTGTTGATTTTTCTGTCTATGGCATATCTAAAGGAGAGAGCATGGATCATGTGACCTTGGGAAACTTTGATATGAAAAAGGAGCATGCAATTTATCCATATGATCATTCAGAGTCATATCATGCAGAGCCACAGAAAGGTATAAATAATGAAGACATGGAGAAGCAGTGTTGTGAAAAGGAAGATGTGATGCAGTTATTAGAATATTAGTCTCAACTATCATCTTCACATATAGAGTTTCCTCATGACTTGGAGCCACTTGGGGCTTATACAGTGAATTATCATCCGGTAAGCCTTGATGATCAGTATGATGGTGTAGTCAATCTGCCTCATCATTCCAATTTGTACATCAACCCTGTCCAGTCATGGATAGAAGCATCTTGCGCAAGAACTTACCAGTTTGGGAGGAATTTTGATGACATTATTCATGCCTATAATTTTCCATCCATCCCGCCCCTTCCGGATCATCATGCAGGTTTGCATTTTCTGAATAAAGTATCCTTACTTTGGCTGGTAACCAAAGACAAGGAATTTTTTTTTTATGTTAATAAAATTCTTAGGTGGTTACATTGGATTTCTGATTACACTTAACCCTTTTTATATCATGCTTAGAGTAGGAAAATAAGCTCCTTGAAAGAGAGCATTTACTTTCTGCATTTCTATTTTATACTTAGCTATAATAAAACTATGCTTCTTTTAGTTAGTTACATTTATTTTGTTTAAATAAATCAGCTTAATGGTTCATTTGGTTTTTTATAAAACTTGTGCTACTGAGGTTTTTCTTGTCAAGCTGAGATGTTTTTACAGGGTATATAAACCAGAGATTTTGCTGTTCTCATATCCTCTCCTTGCCTCAAAGACGAGATCGAGCACACATCCCACAGTTGGAGCCAAAATGTTACCACCTAAGTTGTACTTAGTGGTTTTTTATCAAGTGAGCCTAGTGAACCGGACAAGGATAACTTGTTCGGACTTCAGAAGACCTTTGGAAGTACTTCTGGGAAGTTCTTGTTGTACTATATCACATGTTCATACCCCATGGGGGAATTGTAATAAATGTTCTAGCATGATAGTTTCTATAAAAGACTCGGTCTCTTAGACTTTATTTGTCAATCCGATCAGCCCAGGGTGTTTTTTCCCTTGGTTATTATTGGTTGTTGAATAAACGACTGATAATTTCTGAGTTTTTCACTCCATACCTCTAAAGTTGGGGTGGTCGGCTTGGAATTTAGGCCTATTGAGGTTATTAGAGTCTATGTGTCAATGTATAAACATGCTAGATATCATGGTCGAGTCATATGAACATGTCTAAGTCCCCCTAGGTTTTTTCAATTTTTTATTTTTTTTTCAGTATTTTTTATTAAAATTTAATTTTTCCAAAACTTAGGCTATTTTTTAATAGTTTAATTGGAAAAATTGATTTTGTAATAAAAGTGGGCCAAATAATCAGTTTCAGTCATGTAGGTGCTCATTTTCAAGCTAAGAGCACCATGTAAACCCATGGACCCACTATTTCCTAGTTTTGAGTGATTTTCCATCACTCGGGTCAGAAAGCCCCAAAAAATCATTTATTGATTATTTTAATTAATAAATTGATGAATAATGGAGAAAATCCAAAATCATAGATCAGTGGATTCTCAGCTGTTTTGATTGAAATCAGTCAGATCTGAACCAGATTGACTGGATTTGACAAATCCTTGACTAAAGGAGGTGATAAAATTAGATCTAGAGTTGATCTTCAGCATCCTTTATGGGGAATTTCACCCTCCCTCTCTCCTCAACACATTTTGGCTCATCTGGATGAGTTTTGGTGGATGCTTTAGTCAACAGGTTGATGTGTCAGTGAGATCAGCTCTCCGATTGACAATTGCACTCAGTGAGACTTAGATCTGGCTCAGTTAGACACAGACCAGGCATTGATGGACTCTCCATCAGCATATTTGGTTTATCTCCTTGGGATTTCCCCCCCCCCCCCCTGGGATGGATCTCCTGGTTTTTGTATATATCCAAGCACAACAGCCTCTTCCAAGCTAGTTAGAGCTGGATGGAAGGGCTTTCCATTGTAATTGTGTATTGATCATCATTTGTGAATAAAGAAGCTTTGGAGGCTATATTGTGTAGTGCATGTGATTGTGTGGATTCTCAGTGTTATGCTGCTAATGTTGTAACTGCAATTTCTTTCCAAGTTCTGTGCTGCTTTCGTGTTCTGGCTTCAAGGATTCGGTTGAATCAAGTAAGGGTGTAAACTAGGCAAGTTAGATTGCTTGATCCTGTTTATCCATATAATGTATGCTCAGGAATTTCATTTACATGCTTAAATAAGATTATTTTTGCATGATCTTTCATTTTTGTTGCTTTATACATCTATATCCAGATCTCACGAGGTGTTGTGTAGGCTTGTGTTGTCTAGTTGCAGGTTCCTGATTGGATGAAGGTGTGGATCAAGATTGACACCATTCCTTATCCAACAAGATCAGTACTCTGTCCCTCAGTGCTCCACAAAAGGGCCTCCTTTCAGCTTGCTCCATTCAAGCAATGAGCCGACCTTCTCTCCTCTTCTTCTCATTTAAAAAAAAATTCAATCTTTCGGTTACCTGTGTCTCCCTCTTATGATCATATCTAGTTCTAGGAATAGAATATATATTATTAGATCTATTTCATAAGAGTATTGCTTCCTATATCTACAATTTCATAAAGAATATCATTTCATAAAGATAGATCTAGGTGTAGGAATTGCCTTTTTTGCAAGTAGCTAAGTCATAGATCTAAAACTTCCTCATAAGGTAGTTTATTTTTCGTTCTTTGCTGTACGTTAAAATTTCATATTCTGCAATAAAATTGCACATCTTATTGGCTTCCCAAAAGGAAAGCCAAGATCTCAAGGAAATCCTGCTTTCCTTGGTTCCTTTTTACCCCTTTTAACTAGTTTTAACTTAGTTTTTTTTGGTTAAAAGTAAGTTGACCCAAAGGTACTTTCAAAGTGCTTTTGGGAATATTTGGTTATGATATGCTTGCTTTTTTTTTAGCATGTTTGACAGAAAAGAAAGGAAGCTTCTGTTTGAAAGTGTCCTCAGGAGCGTTCAAATCCCCCTAGGGGTCTCCCATTTGACTAAAACCTTTAATTTTCGCACTTTGTAAGCTCTTGATGTCACTCTGTATAAGGATCAAGAGGCATTATATCAGTTCTCTGATATTGTAACTGCTGTTAAAAAAAATAATTCTTGAATAGGCTCTTTCGAGCCCATTCCCCATCCTCCCTAGGGGATTTGCGTCGGTGTCTTTTTTTTAACCTTTTTGTTCATCCCTTTTCAAACTAGCATAGCTCTAGTCTGCAGGGTAGTATACTTTAATTCATTATCAATTTCATCTTCCATATTTGATATTTCAAAGTAATCTTAATAGCTACCCCACGACTTCCCGATTGACCCGAAACGGGAAAGAGATTCGTGGTAGGACTAATTAGAAAACCAGAATTGTGTATCTGTGTTTTCCTTTTCATCATTTATTTTTCAGCTATTATAAAGTTAACCCCTCCTTGATTCCCCATTTAAGATCCACTTGGATCAAAAGAGGTTCTTAGAGGGTTTTCTTTTTAACATCACCCAGTTTAAAATTTACTAAAATTGACAAGACTCCGGTGTGTATGCTTTGCACTTGGCTGGAGTTCATCCGATCAGTCAAGATATATCAAAAGAGTTTGAGTGAATAGAATAATTGAGACTCAATCTCCCAAATTTACAAACCATCAGGTGAAAATCCATCACCTAGATCAAACCTTTACGGTGGAAAAATACCCAAAGGAAGCGGGAACTTCTGAAAAGTGACCTCGAGGCATCGATCTCTGTCACACCCTAACGGGTGCGTTATGAACAAAAACCCCAGAGACTCCATTGAGCCCACATATTCCTTGCGGGTAGCCATGAAGGTTTAGTTTTGGACATACTCCAAGTACTCTCAGGTATATCTGGATTCCACCCCTTCACCTAAGTTTAATTAACTCACACCTCAAATTTAACTTAAAACGTACCAAGAGGCAGTTGTATAACATTCACTCCAAGCACATGCAAGTACATTGATTTTATTTTGACTCCATTCTAAGGCATTGGTTATTTTCTTGCTTTACATATATATTGTGTCTCAACATTGTGCTTTCATGTGTTCATTTTTGTATCTTGTCATCTTTGATTGTCTATAGCTAAATTTCAAACTCCTAACCAACTCATTCAGTTTAACATCACCATACTAAGTAATTATCCTTAGTAACTTAATAGGGTCTACCCCCCTTGGCTTCATTAGGAGTTGAGCCTAAATGGAGGAGTCAAGAACAAGGTGACAGCCTTAACTCGAGACTTGCCCCCAAGGACACACTGAGTGGCTTGAATATTTATGCCACATGACCCAGGTGTGTGAAAGGCGGCAACACCTCTTTCTGATGAGATTAACATTTTTGAAGGAGTTTGCTATTGATGATGAGGCTTTGTGGGGATGATAGTCTAGAACTTCCAGAAAGATGGGAAGGCACATGCAGATACTTTGCCTCCTTTAGGGCACCTAGAGAAGTGTTTTTCTCTGGAGGATGAAATTTCCCTTCTTCCACGAATACGTTGTTGGTTTCCCTGAATATGCAAGCAATGAACTGATAATCACCTAGTATGGTGTGATGAGACTCTTGGAAAGGATAATGATGACATGTGGAGGAAAGTCTGAGATTCTAGGTCCCAACGAATTCTTCTTAGGATTTACAGCCATTCCCCTAGCTGCAAAATATGAACCTGCAAATAAATATCCTTTGTGTGATGGATTACTGAAGATGAATGAATATGGTGAATGCTGATGATAGACCTGGATGATCTACCTTGAAGTGATTATGGTAGATAGATTTCACTGTCAAAACCCCTTGTTAGCTGAAGACCTTCATCTCCAACCCCAACTGATGCTGCTGCACTTGCTACTGTTACTTTAAAAACCAAACTCAACAATAGTAATCATAGATGCCCCCTTTGGTTCAATCACCCTTATTATATAGATTAGCATGTAATTATAGGGTTTGCATGTCACTTTTAGGGTTTGCGCGTCACTTTTTGCATGCATGCAATTCTAATTTCATGTTGACTTTAAGCCTAAATAAATAAGGATTTCTTTACCATTCTAATGACTTAATACTGAATGAATGCTCTGTTCTGCTTTAAGTATCAAATGTCCTCGGTTAATTCCCCTTTTTAGGTAGTACCTGATCGAACCTATGGGAATTAAATAGGTTAGTGGGTGTTTTGGTGCTTAAGTAGAAGATGACATTACAATCCTCCCCACTTGAAAATGATTTGCTTCAAGTAACTACAAACTAGGATGCTACAATACATGTTTTCCCTCCCATGTGGTGTCTTCCATAGGCAATTCTTTCCATTTTACTAAGTATTCTTGAATTACCCTGTTTTTGAGTTTCTTTTCTTGAACCTGTAGAATTCTCTCTGGAATTAGCACCAAAAGCCCTTCATCATCTATGGGGGGTAATTCTTTGGATGGAGAAATGCGTTTCCCTATTTTTTTCTTGAGGTTCGATACATGAAATACATTGTGAATTTTTATTTCCTCTAGAAGTTCTAGTTCATAAGCCACCTCTTCAACCTTCCTGACTACTTTGTAAGGACTAGAGAAGTGAGGTTTTAGCTTTTCTGCCCCTTTTATCTTGAGTGAAGATTGTCTGTAAGGTTGTAGCCGTAAATATACCAGGTCTCCTTCCTCAAAAATCTACTCAAATCTATGTCAGTTCGCATATAGCTTCTGCTAGTTCTGAGCTTCCTATAGGCTTTCTTTTAGAACTTTAAGAATATCTTGACTATCCTGTGCCCAATATTTTTCCTTAGGTGCTTCGTTGTCCCTGAAGACTAAATATACAAGGTTCAGTGCCTCATGGCCACATAAATATTTAAATGGATTCATCTTAAAAGACATATGGTGAGTAGTATTATAGCAGTACTCCCCTAGGTGTATCCATTTAATCCATGTCCTCTGTTGCCTTGCTACATAATTTCTCAAATATTTATCAATCCATTTGTTGACTATCTTTTTCTTCCCATTTATTTGAGGATGATAAATTATGATAGTAGCTAGTTTTGTCCCCACTAATATGAAAAAATCCTGCTAGAAGGAACTGGTGAATTTATTGTCATGGTCACTGACAATGGTTTTCAGTCGTCCATGGAGTTTGAAAACTTCTCTGAAAAACAAGTCTACTACTTGTGATGTTGAATAGTCTGAAGAAATAACAAAGAAATGGGAAAATTTTATCAACTGATCTACTATCACGTATAAGAAATCTCATCCCTGTACCTTGGGTAAACCCCTAATGAATTCCATCGAGATTCTCTCCCATTTCTGCTTTGTTATAGGTAATGGCTGAAGTATCCCTTCCGGATGAGTGTGTTCGATTTTATTGTGTTGACACTTACTATATTCCCGGACATGATGTATTACATCCTCATTTTGGTCATTCCATGAGAAGCTCTTTCTAATATGTTTGTAAGTTTTCAAGAACCCATGATGCTCTAATAGTGGTGAATCGTGTGACGCATGTATAATATTTTTCTTTAAAGATGACCCTGGAATGAGGTATCTCCAATTCTTGTAAGAAATGATGTCATCGATTACCCTATACATGTCATCCTATATTTGTCTGTCTAAAAATTCACATGCAAATTTGTTTTTGGAATATTCCCCCAAGAGAAGAGATCTCCAATCAGTAGATATACTCATGAGTGATAAAGAGGCTGGTCGCCTTGATAAAGCATCAGCTCCAACATTGTTCTTTCCCTTAACATATTATATTTCAAAGTCGTATTCCTATACCTTGCTGACCCATTTTTGTTAACGCTCATTTAACTCTTTCTGCTCCAAGAAGTATTTGAGGTTGTTGTGATCTGTCTTAATTTTAAACCTACTTCCCACCAAATACTGTCTGAATTTTTCTTAGGCATGTAGGATTACTAGCATCTCCTTATCATATATAGAGTAGTCACTACAACAAATCCTGGAATTAGCATCCAATTTAGCATCCCTTTTTAGTGTAATTTTTTTTTTACATTGAGTGGTCAAACTAGTCGCTAAATGGGATGCATCATGGACAAAACTTAAAGCGTCTGAAAAAATGTCTTTTTTTGCTTCCTAAATAGCATCCTTTATGATGTCCAAAATAGCGTCTCTTTTTTGCTTCGAGAATAGCGTCCAAATTTGCTTCCTAAACAACGTTGAGGTTTGCTTCCAGAATAACGTCCAACTTTTCTTCCTAAAAAACGTCAAGGTTTGCTTCCTAAACAACGTCCTAGTTTGCTTCCTAGAGAGTGTATGCTTTTGCTTCTTAAATGACATCCTCGTTAGCACCATATTTGCATCCTTAATAGCACCATGTTAGCATCCAATATTGCATCCATTTTTGCTACCATTTTAACATCCCATTTTGCACCATGTTTTACTTCCAAATATGTGCCAATTTTTGCTTCCAAATTTGCACCAATTTTTGCTTCCTTTTTTGCATCGTGTTTTGCTACCAAAATGACACCAAATATTTCTTCTATTGTTGCACCATATTTTTCTTCCTATATAGTGCCATGTTTTGCATCCAAAGTAACATCTTATTTTGCTACCATATCAACGCCATGTTTTGCTTCATCATTAGCACCATGTGTTGCATCCTTTTTAATGGCTAGTTTCACATCTCTCATTTTTTGGTCACTAATTTAGTCGTTTTTAGTAATTTTATATACTAGTTTTTGTCATTTTGTTTGGTCACCTATCTCTTATTTTTTTCTTACTAAGTTAGTTTTTTTTAACCGATATTATAATATCATTAGGGCATGGAGGAATCAAACCACCAACCTCCTGCTTGTAAGGCAGCCTCTCTTCCATTGAGCTAGAACCCTTTAAGAATTTGGGAACCTAACTTATAGAGTCCTCTATAATGGTAAAAAGGAAAAATACACAACTTTGAGTATCTAATGGTCGACTAAGGATGATAGATTGTATAAGTTCACAATATATGATCAAGCAGGTTATGAAACCCATAAACCTTTTCAATGAATTTTGAACAAAACTCAAGAAATTAGCTTAATGGGATTGCAAAAATCACTATTCCCTAGCAACCCTAAGTGTACCACTATATGAGACCTATCAACAACAATTATATTAGTGTGTATGCCAAGGATATAGTAGATAAGTATGATCATACTAGAGCCATGTATAAGTAGAGAAATAAGGAGAATCAAAATAGGATGATCAACCTAATAGTTGGTGCTTCACATGGATCAAAAATTGATGAGTATGACTTAGCTTAACTTTTTATTCCTGAGTATGACTTAGCTTAACTTTTTATTCCTGAGTATGACTTAGCTTAACTTTTTTCTAAACAACTAAAAAGATAAAAACTTTTGATTGATCTAGTCTTTAAAAAACATAAAAATCAAAACTCGATCCATCTGGCGACTCCATTGTCTAACATCCCTTCAAGAATTTATACCCGAAGAAACCGTCGATAATTATTCAATCCTCTCCCTGATCCCGAAAGGTTTAATAGGCAAATATTGAATAGCTAGACTTCTCGTAGAAACCTTGAAGATTTAGGAGACCAATCCCTCTCAGATATCCATCACATATTTGTAGAGATTCATGTTCACCAATCTCAAGAAATGACGGAATTATTCAAACCCCTTGACTTTTCTTAGATAGCAAGTGCTCCCCATGCCATTCCAAAAGATGCTATCAAGAAGCTCCCCATATTTCAGGGCAATAATGCCATCACTGCCAAGTCTCACCTTCTAAAATTTGAAAAGCACCTGGTCAGTTATTGCAATGATGCTTCCCATGACCATGACGATGTCAAAATGACGCTCTTTGCTTTATCCTTGGAAGATGATGCCAAAGAATGGTACTTTGACCTAGATGATGATTCATATAAAACTCTTAGTGAATTCCTAGAGGGCTTTAAGAAGAAATGGGGGAAAAATAAAGAACCAAGACATCTGCTTGCTGCCCTCCATAACATAAAGAAGATGGAGAATGAAACCATTGATGAATTTAATACTAAGTTCAAGCATGTGATTACAGACCTCCCTAGAAAAATCAAGCCAAGGGATGACTCCATACTCATATCTTACATTGAAGCTTTCACTGGTGATTTGAGGTACCGGTTAAGGGACAAAGAGTTGGCCGATCTAAAAACTGCTCAAGAATTGGCTGAGAAAATAGAAAAGAAGCTGCAGTCTTTAGGCAAATCCAACATTCCAATTTACAGTAGGGGAAACACTTCATACAATGAAGAAAAGGGAAAAATCCTTTGAATCAGAAGAAAAGGGAGCCTCTAAATATCCCATGGAAAAGGTAATAGACATGATAAAAGACTTGGTTACTAGTCAAAACCAACTTATGGCAGATCATTCTGCACAATTGAATCTTATGCAAAATAGAATAATCACAATGGAAAGAAATAATGGACCTAGGAACTTTCAGCCTAGGCAGAATCAGATGTATCAAAAGAATTTTCCTCAACAAAAGCCTAGGATTCCAAACCAGTTAGACTCAGATAACATGGTAGAAGAAGCAATTCCATGGTGTATACCTTGTGAACAATTCCACCAAGAAAGCACTTGTTATGTTGCAAACAAGTCATGGAACATGGACTTCCCAAGGTCAATAACCAGGAAACAAATTCAAGTGAGCCTGATCATATATACATGGTAGGCCAGGCCTACCCTTTGTTACCATCTAAACAGTACAAGCATGAGGATGAAACCATTACAGAATCTTATAGTGAAACTTATGATGAAAACTGTAATATACATGATGGGACTCCTATGCGTTCTCCATATAATGATGACAATCTGGAAGGTTTACTACCTTGTGATCTTTTCTATGAAGAATATGAGTATGAAAATGAGGACAAGTATTGCTTGGAGCATGATACAAGTGACGAAGACTCCCTTATCCCCGACAAAGATGTTCATGAGGAGTCCTGGACATTCATGGAAAATCCAGTCTATGACATGAATAAAGAGGAAAATAATGAATCAGAAACTTTTGATGGTTTTGCTGATTTTTCTGTCTATGGCATATCTAAAGGAGAGAGCATGGACCATGTGACCTTGGGAAACTTTGATATGAAAAAGGAGCATGCAATTTATCCATATGATCATTCAGAGTCATATCATGCAGAGCCGCACAAAGGTATAAATAATGAAGACATGGAGAAGCAGTGTTGTGAAAAGGCAGATGTGATGCAGTTATTAGAATATCAGTCTCAACTATCATATTCACATATAGAGTTTCCTCATGACTTGGAGCCACTTGGGGCTTATACAGTGAATTATCATCCGGTAAGCCTTGATGATCAGTATGATGGTGTAGTCAATCTGCCTCATCATTCCAATTTGTACATCAACCCTGTCCAGTCATGGATAGAAGCAGCTCGCGCAAGAACTTACCAGTTTGGGAGGAATTTTGATGACATTATTCATGCCTATAATTTCCCATCCATCCCGCCCCTTCTGGATCATCACGTAGGTTTGCATTTTCTGAATAAAGTATCCTTACTTTGGCTGGTAACCAAAGACAAGGAAATTTTTTTTTATGTTAATAAAATTCTTAGGTGGTTACATTGGATTTCTGATTACACTTAACCCTTTTTATATCATGCTTAGAGTAGGAAAATAAGCTCCTTGAAAGAGAGCATTTACTTTCTGCATTTCTATTTTATACTTAGCTATAGTAAAACTTTGCTTCTTTTAGTTAGTTACATTTATTTTGTTTAAATAAATCAGCTTGATGGTTCATTTGGTTTTTTATAAAACTTGTGCTACTGAGGTTTTTCTTGTCAAGCTAAGATGTTTTTACAGGGTATATAAACCAGAGATTCTGGTGTTCTCATATCCTCTCCTTGCCTCAAAGATGAGATCGAGCACACATCCCACAGTTGGAGCCAGAATGTTACCACCTAAGTTGTACTTAGTGGTTTTTTATCAAGTGAGCCTAGTGAACCGGACAAGGATAACTTGTTCGGACTTCAGAAGACCTTTGGAAGTACTTCTGGGAAGTGCTTGTTGTACTATATCACATGTTCATACCCCATGGAGGAATTGTAATAAATGTTCTAGCATGATAGTGTCTATAAAAGACTTGGTCTCTTAGACTTTATTTGTCAATCTGATCAGCCTAGGGTGTTTTTTCCCTTGGTTATTATTGGTTGTTGAATAAACGACTGATAATTTCTGAGTTTTTCACTCCATACCTCCAAAGTTGGAGTGGCCGGCTTGGCATTTAGGCCTATTAAGGTTATTAGGGTCTATGTGTCAATGTATAAACATGCTAGACATCATGGTCGAGTCATATGAACATGTCTAAGTCCCCCTAGGTTTTTTCAATTTTTCAATTTTTTATTT
>LPNX010650206.1:27549-44678 GCA_001517045.1 Pseudotsuga menziesii
AAAGGTGGCAACACCTCTTTCTAATGAGATTAACATTTTTGAAGGAGTTTGCTGTTGATGATGAGGCTTTGTGGGGATGATAGTCTAGAACTTCCTGAAAGATGGGAAGGCACATGTAGATACTTTGCCTCCTTTAGGGCACCTAGAGAAGTGTTTTTCTTTGGAGGATGAAATTTCCCTTCTTCCACAAATACGTTGTTGGTTTCCCTGAATATGCAAGCAATGAACTGATAATCACCTAGTATGGTGTTATGAGACTGTTGGAAAGGATAATGATGACATGTGGAGGAAAGTTTGAGATTCTAGGTCCCAACGAATTCTTCTTAGGATTTACAGCCGTTCCCCCAGCTGCAAAATATGAACCTGCAAATAAATATCCTTTGTGTGATGGATTACTGAAGATGAATGAATATGGTGAATGCTGATGATAGACCTGGATGATCTACCTTGAAGTGATTATGGTAGATAGATTTCACTGTCAAAACCCCTTGTTAGCTGAAGACCTTCATCTTCAACCCCAACTGATGCTGCTGCACTTGCTACTGCTACTTTAAAAACCAAACTCAACAATAGTAATCATAGATGCCCCCTTTGGTTCAATCACCCTTATTATATAGATTAGCATGTAATTATAGGGTTTGCATGTCACTTTTAGGGTTTGCGCATCACTTTTTGCATGCATGCAATTCTAATTTCATGTTGACTTTAAGCCTAAATAAATAAGGATTTCTTTACCATTCTAATGACTTAATACTGAATGAATGCTCTGTTCTGCTTTAAGTATCAAATGTCCTTGGTTAATTCCCCTTTTTAGGTAGTACCTGATCGAACCTATGGGAATTAAATAGGTTAGTGGGTGTTTTGGTGCTTAAGTAGAAGATGACATTACAATCCTTCCCACTTGAAAATGATTTTCTTCAAGTAACTACAAACTAGGATGCTACAATACATGTTTTCCCTCCCATGTGGCGTCTTCCATAGACAATTCTTTCCATTTTACTAAGTATTCTTGAATTACCCTGTTTCTGAGTTTCTTTTCTTGAACCTATAGAATTCTCTCTGGAATTAGCACCAAAAGCCCTTCATCATCTATGGGGGGTAATTCTTTGGATGGAGAAATGTGTTTCCCTATTTTTTTCTTGAGGTTCGATACATGAAATACATTGTGAATTTTTATTTCCTCTAGAAGTTCTAGTTCATAAGCCACCTCTCCAACCTTCCTGACTACTTTGTAAGGACTAGAGAAGCGAGGTTTTAGCTTTTCTGCCCCTTTTTTCTTGAGTGAAGATTGTCTGTAAGGTTGTAGCCGTAAATATACCAGGTCTCCTTTCTCAAAAATCCGCTCAAATCTATGTCAGTTCGCATATAGATTCTGCTAGTTCTGAGCTTCCTATAGGTTTTGTTTTAGAACTTTATGAATATCTTGACTGTCCTGTGCCCAATATTTTTCCTTAGGTGCTCCGTTGTCCCTGAAGACTAAATCTACAAAGTTCAGTGCCTCATGGCGACACAAATATTTAAATGGATTCATCTTAAAAGACATATGGTGAGTAGTATTATAGCAGTACTCCCCTAGGTGTATCCATTTAATCCATGTCCTCTATTGCCTTGCTACATAATTTCTCAAATATTTATCAATCCATTTGTTGACTATCTTTTTCTTCCCATTTCTCTGAGGATGATAACTTATGATAGTAGCTAGTTTTGTCCCCACTAATATGAAAAAATCCTGCTAGAAGGAACTGGTGAATTTATTGTCATGGTCACTGACAATGGTTTTCAGTCATCCATGGAGTTTGAAAACTTCTCTAAAAAACAAGTCTACTACTTGTGATACTGAATAGTCTGAAGAAATAACAAAGAAATGGGAAAATTTTATCAACCGATCTACCATCACGTATAAGAAATCTCATGCTTGTACCTTGGGTAAACCCCTAATGAAGTCCATCGAGATTCTCTCCCATTTCTGCTTTGTTATAGGTAATGGATGAAGTATCCCTTCCGGATGAGTGTGTTCGATTTTATTCTGTTGACACATACTATATTCCCGGACATGATGTATTACATCCTCATTTTGGCCATTCCATGAGAAGCTCTTTCTAATATGTTTGTAAGTTTTCAAGAACCCATGATGCTCTGATAGTGGTGAATCGTGTGACGCATGTATAATATTTTTCTTTAAAGATGACCCTAGAATGAGGTATCTCCAATTCTTGTAGTAAATGATGTCATCGATTACCCTATACATGTCATCCTATATTTGTCTGTCTAAAAATTCACGTGCAAATTTGTTTTTGGAATATTCCCCCAAGAGAAGAGATCTCCAATCAGTAGATATACTCATGAGTGATAAAGAGGCTGGTCGCCTTGATAAAGCATCAGCTACAACATTGTTCTTTCCCTTAACCTATTATATTTCAAAGTCGTATTCCTATACCTTGTTGACCCATTTTTGTTGATGCTCATTTAACTCTTTCTGCTCCAAGAAGTATTTGAGGTTGTTGTGATCTGTCTTAATTTTAAACCTGCTTCCCACCAAATACTGTCTGAATTTTTCTTAGGCATGTAGGATTACTAGCATCTCCTTATCATATATAGAGTAGTCACTACAACAAATCCTAGAATTAGCATCCAATTTAGCGTCCCTTTTTAGTGTAATTTTTTATTTTACATTGAGTGGTCAAACTAGTCGCTAAATGGGATGCATCATGGAAAAAACTTAAAGTGTCTCAAAAAATGTCTTTTTTTGGTTCCTAAATAGAATCCTTGATGACGTCAAAAATAACATCTCTTTTTTGCTTCAAGAATAACGTCCAAATTTGCTTCCTAAACAACGTCGAGGTTTGCTTCCAGAATAACGTCCAACTTTGCTTCCTTAAAAATGTCAAGGTTTGCTTCCTAAATAACGTCCTAGTTTGCTTCCTAGAGAGTGTATGATTTTGCTTCTTAAATGACATCCTCGTTAGCGCCATATTTGCATCCTTAATAGCACCATGTTAGCTTCCAATACTGCATCCATTTTTGCTACCATTTTAACATCCCATTTTGCACCATGTTTTACTTCCAAATATGTGCCAATTTTTGCTTCCAAATTTGCACCAATTTTTGCTTCCTTTTTTGCATCGTGTTTTGCTACCAAAATGACACCAAATATTTCTTCTATTGTTGCACCATATTTTTCATCCTATATAGCTCCATGTTTTGCATCCAAAGTAACGTCTTATTTTGCTACCATATCAATGCCATGTTTTGCTTCATCATTAGCACCATGTGTTGCATCCTTTTTAATGCCTGGTTTCATATCTCTCATTTTTTGGTCACTAATTTAGTCGTTTTTAGTAATTTTATATACTAGCTTTTGTCATTTTGTTTGGTCACCTATCTCTTATTTTTTGCTTACTAAGTTAGTTTTTTTTAACCGATATTATAATATCATTAGGGCATGGAGGAATCAAACCACCAACCTCCTGCTTGTAAGGCAGCCTCTCTTCCATTGAGCTAGAACCCTTTAAGAATTTGGGAACCTAACTTATAGAGTCCTCTATAATGGTAAAAAGGAGAAATACACAACTTTGAGTATCTAATGGCCGACTAAGGATGATAGATTATATAAGTTCACAATATATGATCAAGCAGGTTATGAAAGCCATAAACCTTTTCTATGAATTTTGAACAAAACTCAAGAAATTAGCTTAATGGGATTGCAAAAATCACTATTCCCTAGCAACCGTAAGTGTACCACTATATGAGACCTATCAACAACAATTATATTAGTGTGTATGCCAAGGATATAGTAGATAAGTATGATCATACTAGATCCATGTATAAGTAGATAAATAAGGAGAATCAAAAGAGGATGATCAACCTAATAGTTGGTGCTTCACATGGATCCTATCCACCATGGGATGAGAAAAGTTCCTTCTTCCTCCTTATGATGATGAAGTGATAAGCAATATCTTTCATTTATTTGTTACAAATTTATGTGGGCTCTATAATATAAATAGTTCTTTAGTCCCTCATTTGGAAGGAGGGTGACCAGAGTCAGAAAATAGTGTGAAAACGAGGTCATGTTATGATGTTGGAATTCAAATGTGAAGAATTAATCCTTGAAATGTTTCCCATATTCTTCTATGTTGATAGTGAATCCCATCCAAAATATATCGTTACCCAATCCAAGATATTATAACAGTTATGTTGGACAAGACTGAAGATATACCCGAGCAGCTGTTAGCCACCATGCTAGCTCACATAGGGGAGGGAAAAGACAGTGCTTCTCCAGCTGCCCATGGACTTGCTAGAAATGTAATGGAGAAATGTGCAAACAAGATTGAACCTTACATGAACCACCTTATAACTTCAACAATGTCCACAGTTAAGGAGGTTACTAGAGGTTACCAGATGTCAGATCAAGCATGAAACTCTTAACTTTTATCTTCATTGTGCACATCAGAGAAATAAATTCAAGAGCTGACTATGGCTATTAATGATATTGTTTGCAACAATGATGAAACTATACCAAAAGATGCAAGAAATGGCATGGTTGAAAAACCCGTTCTTGATGACAAGAGTGATTCCACGGTTGAGATCCTTGTGAGAGTTTATGTCAATGACTGCAAACTTGGTACACCTATTTAAAAATTAAGAATGGTGGCAAGGTTGGTGAATGTGCCAGAAAGGTGGATTTATTATCAGAGGATCAGTTGCTGGAGAGGGATGAGGCAATCAAATTAGGAAGAAACCCTGCTTCAAAGCACTTTTTCCACCATGTTCTATATGAGAAGATTTTCAAAGATGGAAATCATCTTTATCATTTCATGGAACATGATACAGTTGTTTCTGCCAAGTGAGATAATTACTTGATTTACAAATGACATGAAGCCCAAACCCACAACTAAAATTGCAGCTTTAAGCCTAACTCAAACAATTTATGAAGCTTATCTCTAATGATGATAAGCATATAGTTTATAGAAGCATTGGAGTCAATGAAACAAATTTAAGGTACTTAAAGGTGATTAAGGAACTTCACAAAAATGATTTGCATGACTTATCCAGAGAAGAAAAACTTGCATTCTATATCAACTTGTATAATATGGTGAAATTCATGCAAGTGTGTTGTGGGGTTACCTTGAAGGGCCTCTATAGCAAACAAGAATTTTCATGATTTTAAATGTCGTTCAAGGCTATTCTTATTCACGCAGCCATCCAAAATGGAGTTTTGAGTGGTACCAAAGACCCCCTTACAATTTTCCTAAGCATTTTGACTTGAAAGCCAAACCCATGCAGGTTGTCTTGACATATCCATAACCTTTGTTCATTTTGTCTTACTGTGTGGCTCGAGATCAAGCAATGCCATTAGATGTAGTTTGCTGGGAAGTAATGATGAGAAATTAAGGCAACTTGCCGAAAGGATATTTTTTGACAATGGTGGAATCCTGTTCCTATGGAAATCAATATATCTTTAGTTAACAAGATTCTGAGTTGGTATAGTGTGGACTTTGGCAAGAGTGAAATAGAAGTGCTGAAGTTTGTTGCAAACTATGGGGATCCTTCCAAGTCCGAAAACTTGTTGGGAATATTGAATAGTAATTGACCAAAGAACAAATTTCCAGAATTTAGCTTGAGGAGAAAAGAATGTATCTTCTCTTGACACGCCTGTTCTACCAAGATCCTTCTTCATTGAATTTATGACTGAAAAAAAAGGAGAGTTCTTCAGTACATGGTTTCCCTGAATCACATCAGCTGAGATGTGAAGGAAGAGATGGAACCTTTTATGGAAAAATGAGGACTCAATTGTAGCCCTGCGGGAACAAGACAGAGAATATTGGAAAAGATTTAGGAATCGCAAGTTGTGCAAGGAACACATGACAAGCCAGTGCCAAGCAGGAATGAGCATTCTCCCAATCTTCTAAGAGAGACAAGGCCACTGGCAGCGACAATGGGAGATCCACATAATTTCTATCATCATCATTGAATTTTGTAAATATGTGCATTTTGTAATTTTCTATGTCTACAGTTTCTATACCAGTATAGAGACAGGTATGGTAACAGAAATAGTAATTGTACTTAGGGAGTAATGTTGATATAAAAAAAAGTATTGGGCTACTATCAAATGACTTAATCAATCCCCAATTTTGAATGTAATCATAACTTTTTGGGTATAGATGGGGATGAACAGGGGAAGCATGTTACAGAGTTGGAAGGAAGAAACTGGAAAAATTAGGACTCAATTGCAGCCCTATAGGAACAAGACAGAGAATATTGGAAAAGATTTAGGAATCGCAAGTTGTGCAAGGAACACATGACAAGCCAGTGCCAAGAAGGAATGAGCATTCTCCCAATCTTCTAAGAGAGACAAGGCCACTGGCAGTGACAATGGGAGATCCACATAATTTCTGTCATCATCATTGAATTTTGTCAATATGTGCATTTTGTAATTTCATATGTCTACAAATTCTATACCAGTATATAGATAGGTATGGTAGAAGAAATAGTAATTGTACTTAGGGAGTAATGATGATATAAAAAAAAGTAGTGGGCTGCTATCAAATGACTTAATAAATCCCCAATTTTGAATGTAATCATAACTTTTTGGGTATAGATGGGGTGTTGTTTTGATATATAAATATAAATAGTTGTTTTTGTGCATAACTTTAAAAAAAGTGCAACTTTTTCCTCGAAATGGACCAAGCTACTTGCATGCAATAGTTGCAAAATTATTTTTATATTAGGGCAGGTATATACTCTGGTAAACTGCTGATTCTGAAAATCAGGCAAACAATTGTATTACAGATCATTTTTATCATTCCAGTGCACTTAATTGTCGTTACAAGAAGAAGATGTAGATATCCACAACTAATATATCCTTCTTATGATCTGTTTTTCAGCAATATGTTTGTAAATAGAATAGTCAGCAACAAAATTATTAGTTAGTAATGCAGAGTCCCTCAAAATGCCTAACTTTTAATATTTGAAAAAGGAAAGCAAAAACACATACCTATCCAGTGTGAGGATTAATTGTCTGTAGGACACTCTCAATAGCTTTATATTCAATCTTAGATGCTTTCTGGGTCAGTTGAAAAGAGCGTATGCACACTACATCCTTTCCTCATTAGAGGAAATTTCAATTTAAAATGGGCCTTCCAAAAATACTACAAATTCCATGTCATCATGTATTAGCCAATCAAAATGCTTTAAAATTAAAAAATGGAGCACCTCTCAAACAATTTTTTAATATAAATTTGGGGATAGGTATCATAAAAAAAACTACAATTTTTTGTTCGTATTTTTGACATATCTCCTTGTGTTTTTACTCAAATTTCAATCGGGGAAGCTCGTTGGATGCGGAATTGAATTCTGCACCCAACATGTATCCACTCGTCATACTTTTGATGGACACCTCTACCCCAAAAACATGAAATACTTGAAAAAACATGATGATGACATCATCATCACGTTTTTTCAGGTATTGCATGTTTTTGGGGTAGAGGGGTTAGTCAAAAGTATTCCGAGTGAGTACATGTTGGATGTGGAAATGAATTCCACATCCAATGAGCTCCCCCAATCGAAATTTGAGTAAAACCACAGGGAGATATGTCGAAAATATGAACAAAAAAGTAGTTTTTTCTTTTCTTCCTCCAAAATTAATAAATATTATTTTATTAATTTTCCTTACGAGGCCCATTTTGAGTTGAAATTTCCTCTAATGGCTGCTATCTTGAACCTAAGTTTAATCTGGCCCTTTGTTTCTGTCTCCCCAACAACCTGCATAAACACAAGTTCCCATTTTATAACAGGTATAACAGGTTTGGTGTAACAATTAGAAAATAACATCTACCAACAAGAATTCATGCCATATTTAAGGCGATGTAGTCCCCAAGCCCTAATCTAAAGTCTTGTTTCAAACAACTCCTACATACAAGCATCTCAGAGTTACAATTCTGTAGAGAATCTGAACTACCATGCTGCTCACCTTAAACAATCATCTAATTTTTTTTAAAGGAATTCAACAGTATAACAAATATCCCAAACACAAAAATATGGGGAAAAGTGTCATATCAAAACTCATTATAAAATTTTATGTCAAAACTCATTATAAAATTCTTGCATCGAATGACTAAAAGGTAGATTCAAGATGATGAACTTTGTCTTTGGATTAATTCCAATATTATTTACCATAAATAAATGTGGAAAGAGGTCAGGTAGCAGAAACTCTGTTCACACAAAAACCTCAGGCTATTGAAGCTTAGAACAAATGGGAAAACTGAACTAACTATACAACACAATGCAAGGGAAAAACTGTTGGAATTTAAGGAGCTGAATAGTTAACAAAATTAAAACACTTTTTGGTAACTAGCATTATTCTGAAGCATCATGCCGATACATAAGCATAAACTGCACCAACAATCTTGACTGCTTTAGTGTCCCCAAGTGCTTACATAGTATCTCAAGAATCTCATTTGCAACTAACAAAACTGAACTATTAGCAGTTGTATTTATCATACCAAATGTTCAATTTGCTGCAACATGTCAAGATGCTATCAAAATCAACACATTTTGAATCCATATCCTGAAGGCCTCCTGCTGAATTACTGGCTGGCACAGGATTGCTCATGGCTACAATGATGAAATGTCACATGCCCCAATTTTCAAAAACAATTTAATATTATTTGAGGAACATTGTGTTATATTTTATGCTAAGTTTGTAATTTATGACAAAGTGGGGTCAAGAATAATTAATGTAATTCAGAATATTTTATTTATAAATAAATAAATGATGAGAAAATAGCTTAGGGAAGTTGCTAAAAGAGTGTTAACTGGTCACTTGGTGGAGGAGACTGGATGGAGAGTACATTGACAAGTGGCAGCATCCTCAAACTACTTCCAACTGTTGCAGGTGGAAACTTCCCTATATTTGTGGTCATGATTACCCAAGAAAGTGGGATTGGAGCAGGTGGCTCATTAAATGAAAATTGACCCAGAAGACCTAGGAATCTCTATAAAATTTCCCATTGAAGATAGCTGAGGCTGCTCATTTATGAGAGGTGATCATTCAGAGTGAATAGATTTACTCATGAGAAATTCGATGGAGGGGATTACTAAAGTGAGTTTGAGGGGTTAAACTGCTAAGATTGAACTTATTTCAGGTATTAGGCTAAAGTTCTTACTGCTGTGAGGAGATTTGAATTACTGAGGTAATTGGACCAGTTAGGTGACAGAAGGTCTTAAGGACATATCCTTGACCCAGTACTCTACTAGGAGGACCAGGAAATAGGCTCGGGGGTCCTAAGGAAGTGCAGTATAAGCTTCCTCCGGGAGTTGGTTGGGAGGAACAACATCCTTAAGCTGTTGTCACCTCATTATTGATAGGTTCTATTTGTTTTCATGTTATTATATTTATTTATTGTCTTCAGTAAAATGTTTACTAGTTTTCAAATACAGGCATGTTAGTATTTAATTAGGGTTTATGAAGAAAGGAGTAACTGTGTATTATTGGATTTAGTGGTTGGCATATTATGTTAGAAATAGTAGTAAATATACTAAATGAGAAATAAATAGAATTAGAATTCCATAATGTATTTTTCCACACCTGGCTTAGGCAGTACTCTAGTACAGTTGGGTGTTTAGGTAGATATGACGATTTTCATTTAACTAGAATGAAAAATGTAACTAAATTCTTCTATAGTTCGCTTATGATTTTATTCTGTACAGAAACAGTAAATAATTTATGTATTAAATGAATTTACTTTAGATAAGAACTAAACATAGGTATGTAAAAAAATTTAGAGACCGTACTACTTAAAGAACTCTTTAAATACTAGTATTCTTTATAAACACAAAACTTACAGTTTAACAAATAAACATAGGTATAATAACAGACTATCACCTAGGGTTTAGGTTAAGATAATTTCATTACAATCTTATAACATTTGATTTCCAGACAATATGTGTCTTTGAGGTAAGATAGAAGTTATTACTGTAACTTAAGTACAACTACCTAGGTTATTGAAAGATAAACTTAATCCTATTCTCAAGTTTACAGTAATTACCCTAAATATTTATTTATAAGAATTAAAACAGCTATAAAAATCATTAAAGGAAAATATTAAAACATAGCTAAGAATTTTTCCAAGTAAAAATTTATTTCTTCCCGAACTATAGGGCTTACTTAAGAATTTACCCTTATGAACAAAACAAAGTAATAATATTACTCTTAACATAGTAAAAATTCCATAATGCATTGCACTGTAAATCCTTTTTAATTTACATGATAATAATTTAAAATAATACAATAACAAATTTTTAAAAACAAAATCAAATAGGAAGAAAATGGCTTATTGCCTTTAGAATTACAGGTTAAGACTCAGGCCTGTCCAAATATTAACCAAAAACAAAATAACATTTATCGAACAGTAACTATACATTACTGACAGGTGAAAACCCTGAATTCATTTACAAATCTTGACTGATTAACAGTCTTTTCTTTACCTACTAAAATCTATTTTTAAAAACTAAAAATTTACCAAACAAAGGTCAACATCCTTGTAGGGCTTAGATCTGAGCTCTATAGAAAGAAGTAAAATAAGTTACATTGTTCAGGCCATAAGGCAGAGACATAAAAACTAGTTTCCATCATGGCTACTAGAGCCTTCATCATCCCTGCACAAAGTACCCTCTAAGGGTTTTGAACTCATACAGAGTCAAGCAAGCAAGAAACAACAAGCTAACAAGTAAACCGAGGCCTTGCCTTTTTCAACCGCAAAGAACCTAACTTCCAACCACCACAACAAATTGTAGGAAGAAACCCTCATTTGCAACTGAGGCTTACCAAGTGTATGCTCAAGTGGATTGTTGAAGGTGTAATCTCGCTTCCACCTACATAGACAGAGCTGGGAGAAGGACTTGCAAGTTACAAATGATATTATTATTCAAATCTCTCTTAAATTTTGTAAAACCCCTTTTATGAAAACAAACTAAAATTGAAATTGGAACAATTCTTTACCTGTAAGATTCTCCTTTGGAATGAAGCTAAGGTAACCAACTACCGTGGATCGGTTTGGCCCAGGACAGAAGACAATAAGACACTGAGTCATCACTACAAAGGGAAACAAGAACACCGACTCAACCGAACAAAGAAATACTCTTGGCCGAGCTTTGTTAATCAGTTTGCAGGCTCAAGACAAGCACAACCCTAGAGTCTTGAAAAAAAACCAATATCCACACTTGCTGTAACTACTTCAACCATTCAAAATATCGAAAACCACTCACGGCCTCTCTCAAATAGTCACATCAATTGTTTAGGGAAGTAAGCTCCAAGCTTGAAGGTGGTTATATTTCTCCCATGGCTCCAAGCTCTCAGCTCGGTCAACAAGACAAAGGACCCTCGCTTTGCAAAGCAAATGAGTATGGTTTTGGAGTTATAAGTCAACCCTTGTGTGGATGAAACCATCCCACATGTCCTTCAAAATAATTCCTCAAACATGGGTAGAGTTCCATAGTCAGTGCTGCATCAAAATGATTTGCATTTTTCAAACCAACGATCATTCGAAACTATACATCATATGATTGCCCATAATTTGATTTTACCATGGTGATTTGATACTTAGGAAATCGACTATAGGTTATAGCATTGATACTTTTGTTTATCCAGGAAGTTTTTCTTGTTAATCAAACAAGTCGAATAGTTATGTGTAATAACTAGGTTGGTAAAAAAATTGTGAGAAGGTCATATTATTACTTATAACCATAGAAAAAAGAAGAGCCATGGACTCTTGGAACTTAGCCTTTGTGTTATATTTTGAAGGAGTGTTCGAGGAACTGCAAACTAAAAATATTGAATAATCTCGATAAAATTCTAACAACTCAATGATGAATTTATAATTAAAAACATAAGTAACTTGATCATTCATTAAGAGAAGGACGTCTATAGAGTCCTGAAGTGAAGGTAGCTACGAGAAACACCAAACAGTATGGAGTGAACTTAAGCCCAAAACTATGAGCTATATGCCTCTTTACGAAAATTATAAATAACCATTACGATAAACAAAAATAAACAGTGTTCTTTAGCTTTTTAGAGGATAATATTCAGGAGATTTGAGGAACTTCAGAAAGTACTTGTTCTTGCATGTTTTAACCCTTTTTTATGTTTTTGATAAAATGTCCTTATGGTGTTAGTTATAAATACAAACTATGGAGTTGTAACAGTGGAAAAATAATTGACATTACCTCCTTGAAGACAAGCAGCATATTAAAACATTTTCTAAGACTAGCATCTTAATCATGCTAGGGAAGTAGATTCTCGACTTGAATTTAATTAACACCCTACTGGATCTTACGTTTACTTGCTAAACATGTAAGGAACCAGCAGTCGAATTGAGTTAGCTGAGTGCTAAGTAAGCTCCGATCACATACAAGAATTCTTACCTACTTGACAAAATATAATCATAAGTATATCTAGTAGTAGCAAAATGCAAGTCTTTTTCTAACTCTGATAGAATTACAGCTCTTAAGTCATTAATAGCACTAACACAAGTTTTCAAGATTACACATTTTAGTTTACAGGTTCTTTTAAATAAGCAATCCCATGTTCTTTTATAAACTGTTTCATTTTCCGCTAACCTTTAACAGGTACTTAGCTGCGACTTTAGACATTTTATGTCACTCAAAAAACTTTAAATTTTTATGGATTTTTGGGATATTACATGAAATGTCTTCAAAACCAGACAAGTGCGGCAAAAGATAGGTTACATAATTCTTACTTGACTAAGGGTTTTCCAAGCAAAACTTCATGGAAATCCTTTGTAGGTTCAGTAATAGAGCATTCAAGAAGAAAATTTAATCAATGCTCTTATCGAAATAAAATCATGATGAACATTCTGCACACAATCTCAAATTTCAATTAGGGATACGCCCACATTGGGAAGAAGGGATATCATCACTTGTGGAGTTCATATAGTAAGAAAGCTAGGGAATTGTATATTCAAAAAGTCCCCAACCATTTTCAAGACTTGGAATATATTTGATCCAACACTTGAAAGAGTCCATCTTCTTTGCATCTAACAAACTTAACTATGATGTCAGTGAGTACTACTTGATACAACCAAAATTCACAGATTTTAAGACCTCTTGCTGAATCATTTAGATGGGACAACATTGTTTGTGACAACAAAGGTGAGATATATTAAAAAAAAGACAAGTGCTGCAGAAAGATAGGCTATAGGAATTAACTTTGAGGAAAGCCTTTCCAAGCCCAAATGTGAAAAGCTTTTGTAGGCTGAGCAATAGACCAATTAATAAGACGATTTCATGTCCTTGTATAAAAAAGAAGTCACATTGAACATTCTGCACTCAATCTGATTAGGGAATATGCCAAACTTGGGAACATGGGACACTTCACTTGAGGAGTTCATATGGTAATAGTGTGTATTCCAAGACTTGGAATTTGTTTGATCTAGCACTCCACTGACAAATTTCTTTGCATCTTACAAAACTGAACTACAGACTGTCTCGAATACACAATACAATTAATTTGACATAACAATAGCGAGAGGCTATCTATAGTATGGTCTCCATGTTTAGGTTATGTTCTAGATAAACATCCTATCTAGAGGATGGTTATCTAGGGGATGGGAGACCATACTATAGACATTATGAAACTACCTCATGTCTTCTATAAACTTTATGAAACTCTCATTCAACTCTTCCTTGGCCATATATTAGGATTTTCTCCTTGACATTTCTTTGTTTTTGTTTTTGAAAGTATACAACAAACTGAAAATTGACTGAAGCTCTAATACCAACATGTAGTGTTTCTAAAGCTAAATTGCAACTATTACTATAACTATTGATGTAACATAAACAAAGAAATAAAGATTAGTTGAAATAAAGAGACAAAAGTATAGAAAATAGTGGGGAACATCTACACAACCAAGGGTGAATTAAACCTACAAAATTCAATTATGTTGGAGGATACGTTCCCGATAAATTTATTGTTTGTATTGAATACAAAACAAAAAGGAATACAAAACAACTTTAAGTTTTTATCACTAATAAAATTTATATGACCCTTGTTACATGATAGTTGCAATTTAGAAAGTTATATGACCAATAATGAATTAATTGAAAAGAATGTGGTATCATTGTTGTTAATAGTTTATTTGGGCCACAATGTGCATCATGTACCAATAACAAAATAGATAGGATATAATTGATACCATCCCTACACTATTTTCTATACTCCTTTAAATAGTTCCCTAGTTGTCTCAAGGTTGTGAGATAATTCGAGGTGATAAACCACTCAATTCAATATAATGATGTGTGATATCGATACATGATTGTACAATGCAAACTAGAATTCAACCATTGACATTGTTGTTTCCCTTTCCAATTTCTTGAACCTACAATTGGGTTAAGGATAGACTCACACACAAATAAAATAGTGTAATAGCTCTAGAAATTGTTTAATTCAATGTATGCAATGATAAAGCGTTTCACAAAATTTTGCATGAGAAGTCTGATAAACTCATTACACGGATGGAATAACTCGATATTAAAAATATGTTCTTTGTTGAACAAAGAACTCTAAAATTTTGATGATTTAGTTCAATAAATGTTCAGGCTTATGTTAATCATACTTGTCAAACAAACTAAGACATATCATGGCTATCTAAAATGATAAAGAGAGAAGGAATAATCATAGCATGAAATAAATACAAGATGTTTGAAAAGCTACACAAAATTGACAAACACGCCCAAAAATATCAAGGCAACATGTAAACAATAGGAAGAATGGTCAAAGACATGAAAAAACTCTTGCATGATTCTAGAACCTCTATGTGTGGGAGGGTTCTTTGTTTCCTCCACTGGCCTCTATTTGATTTGGAAGCAATCCCACAATGCCTCCCCTTATGAAATGGACTAATAAGAGAAAGAAATGGTTATCATGACCACTTATGTAAGCACAAATGAAATATTGGAGCAAGGGACTTTTCAATATTGGCTAATGTAGCATACACCTAGCTAAACCCCCAATTATGCAATGAACACTTCGAGAGGAAAATTGGGCATCATGATGCCAAGGAAACTCAAGAATGGTGAATGGAAGCAAGAGGCTTCTCAAAATTTGGCATAGCATTATCCTCTTCATGTAATCGTTTTGTAAATTCATCCCTCCAACCGATTTTTGGATTTTGTTAATGTTTCTTTGTTACTTGTTCCTATTTTCTGTTCCTCTTATAGGCAGAACGCAATTGTAACCATCTAATTCTTTCTAAGTTTCCAAATCTTAATGAATTTGCTTATATATAAAGAAACACAAATAAGATAATGTAATAATAGAAGAACGTAACCTCTTCATGTAATCGTTTTGTAAATTCATAAATATTAATGTTATATATTGTTGGTAATAACTCCCAATTGATTCTATTCATGGCTGAAACATTTATTTATACATTACAATGTGGCGGTTGAGAACTAGCCTTTTCACCTTCCTATCTATTCATATTCCTATTTATTATTTATTTACAATAATCCTGACAGATTATTCTAACAATCCCCCTCTTAATCCGAAGGGGTGTTCGTAAGTCCGAGCATGTTTCTGAATCTTTCAAACTTTTCTCGTCCAAGCTCTTTGGTGAAGATGTCTGCAACTTGATCATTTGTGGAACAATGTCGAAGATGGACTGTCTTGGCCTCTACATGATGTCGAATCAAATGATACTTTGTGTTGATGTGTTTGGTTCGATCATGGAATCACTAGTAGAAAATGAGAAATTAATGACTAAAAAAATGACTAAAATCAGGCTATAAACGACTATTTTTGAGTCGGTGACTAATATTAGCAAATTACCACTATCTTATAGCTAGTCGTATTTCACTAGTCATTAATAGCTTGACTTAGTAGTCACTGATTTAGTCATTGATTTAGTCATTGATAGACAATGCTTTAGTCATTGATAGTCAATGATTTAGTCATTGTTTTAGTCATTGATAGTTAATGATTTAGTCATTGATTTAGTCACAGATTTAGTCATTGATTTAGTCACTGAGTTAATTATTGATTTAGTCGCTGATTTAGTCACTAATTGCAACCATTAATGACCAAATATATGACTAAATAAACTACTAGATGTTAACATATTAATGACTAAGCTAAATACGACTAAGATACAAGAAATTAGCTACTAATAATCATATATGTGTGAATTTAGTCATTTTTGTAGTCACAAATTTATGATAGGGCACGGAGGAATCGAACCACCAACCTCGTGCCTATAATTAGGCAGGCACTCTACCATTGAGCTAGCACCCTTTAAGAAGTTGTTATTGCTTGACAATGATGATATTCAAACAAATTTATGATCACTACTACATTTCGACCAAAAATCCGACGGTCGTATTGTCGGATTTTCGACACTTCCCTGTCGCATGTACGACACTGATTTTTTTTTAAGCGTCGGTGGATTTTCGTCAGTTATCCGACATCTTTTCCATCCGTCGGTTAAATGTAAATCGTCGGTTATCCGACATCTAAGTCATTAAATTTTAAACATTTACACCTACAGGCCGTCGCTTAATCGATGCATTATGAAAACTTAAATGTCGGGTAAGCGACGGTATGGAAATTTTTTAAAAAACATTTATACCTACAAGCTGTCGCTTAATCGACGTTTATAAGTGTTTTTAAAAAAAATATCACCTACGGGCCGTCGCTTAACCGACGGCTATAAGTGTTTTTTTTTTAAATCACCTCCAGGCCGTCGCTTAACCGATGGCTATAAGTGTTTTTTTTTTTAAATCACCAATGTCACATTAAGATTAAGTGACCATTATAGATTTATAATTGTGAAAGGAATATATCATATGGGAAACAGTGATTTGCTGCCTTATTTCTATGCTATTCAGTTGGATAATTGGTGATGAAAATGCTTTTATCTTTTTTATTTATTGCATGGACTTTGATCTTTATTAGGTCAATTTTCTAGGTTATGTAATCATTATCTGCATAAACTTTAATGACTATGATGGAAGATAAGACCACAAGAGGAGTGTAATGAAAAAGAGGAGTCAGGAACAGAAGCACTATCATTACCGCAGTGGCCATCACAATATTCGACACTGCTGTCTTACAGCCA
>LPNX010650214.1:0-31212 GCA_001517045.1 Pseudotsuga menziesii
GTTAGAATAATCAACCCATAGTATTTACCCACTTAGACATTAATTCATTCATTTTTGTCTTATTTGCCTAGTCCATGAGTCCCACCATGTGCAAGTTGCTAAGTGCCTATCCATAGAGGTCAAACTTTCCATCTTTGACTCATGTAGTGCTTGGGAAATCCTTAGGAATCAAATCTGCTTTATTCCTGGCCTCCTAGGTGCCTATCTACTTTTTCTACTTTATTCCCTTCTTTTTCAGTGTTTTAAGGCACATAGGAAAGAAAGACTAGGTGAGGTGAATCAGCTTTGTTGCCTCTTCCTCCTCGACTCTTTCCTCCATGCAAAAGCATGTATGAGCTGCCATTCCACCCCTCATTAGCTTGCCCATGCGCCCTTTCCAATTCGTGAGCCTCATGACAGATTTGGGATCAGCTTTTTACACCTATGGGGGATTTGCCTATTTTGGGTAAGCCTGCTTTATGCTAGATTTGGATGCTTCCTCATGCATTCGATTTCTTCATGTATTCTATTTATTCAGAAGCCTATGATATTACAGGGTTGGCTATTGTACACTGAGTTAATATAATTTTGTGTTACAGCTCCATTTTCAGTCTCTATTGTTGACAATTCTGCATGATCAATTGTAATTTGTTGTGAGTGAAATTAATCTATTGCTAGTCAGAATTTCTACATGGTATCAGAGTGCTTGTGCATGATGGCACCATTCACCTACTCTTCTGTTCATATTCAGAACAAGTAGCTGATATCTTCACCAAAGCATTTTGTGAGAAGACCTTCAGCAATCTCAAATCACTGCTGGGGATTGCTGATCATGCTGTAAAGGCATGAGTGGAGACAAGATTCTACAATTTTTTTTTACAGTCCATGTTTAAGGGAGGATTTTCCCAAGTTGGTTTTGCCTCTTTCCTTGGTTCATATGGACTTGCAGTATGTAAAAGGGTGACTAAGCCTTGTTGCTAGGCCCTATATTTTGATTTATTACTCATAAATTCAGGCTTAAGGGGGGTGTTAGAATAATCAACCCATAGTATTTACCCACTTAGACATTAATTCATTCATTTTTGTCTTATTTGCCTAGTCCATGAGTCACACCATGTGCAAGTTGCTAATTGCCTATCCATAGAGGTCAAAATTGCCATCTTTGACTCATGTAGCGCTTGGGAAAGCCTTATGAATCAAATCTGCTTTATTCCTGGCCTCCTAGGCACCTATCTGCTTTTTCTGCTTTATTCCCTGCTTTTTCAGTGTTTTAAGGCACATAGGAAAGCAAGACTAGGTGAGGTGAATCAGCTTTGTTGCCTCTTCCTCCTCCACTCTTTCCTCCATGCAAAAGCATGTATGAGCTGCCATTCCACCCCTCATTAGCTTGCCCATGCACCCTTGCCAATTCGTGAGCCTCATGACAGATTTGGGATTAGCTTTTTACACCTATGGGGGATTTGCCTATTTTGGGTAAGCCTGCTTTATGCTAGATTTGGATGCTTCCTCATGCATTCAATTTCTTCATGTATTCTATTTATTCAGCAGCCTATGATATTACAGGGTTGGCTATTGTACACTGAGTTAATATAATTTTGTGTTACAGCTCCATTTTCAGTCTCTATTGTTGACAATTCTGCATGATCAATTGTAATTTGTTGTGAGTGAAATTAATCTATTGCTGGTCAGAATTTCTACATAATTTAAGCCTTTCTTGCTGTTGCAAATATCTCTGAATGCCTTTATTTCTAAGCATGTTCAGATCCATCCATGTTGACCCTCCGCTACTGCACAAACTTGATAAGTTTTGCTCAGATTAGCTGCTACAGGGATGGAATGACTTCAATAGGAGCTAGGGCATCGTCAAAATCAACCAAATGAAAAAACTGGCACCCACATTCATCATGTTGGATGTCAACCCAATCAAAGACTCCAATTTTTTTCTTTGGACTTTTGCATTCCACCAAGTGAGCAAGATTTTTCATCATGTTCTTGAAGTTGCAACTCAAGATGTATAAAATCAAGTATGTCTTTTGAATATTGCACACAATATTGAATGTGAGTTATTGTTTTCTTGTCGATCATGATAGTGGTGTCGATAATAGAAAATAGTAGAGTGTTTAGTTACTCTCCAAGGTCATTTAATTTTTCTATTGAAAAACTGAACTCACTCAAAAGAAGCACTTTTTGCGACTCCACCCTTTTACAAACAAGACTCGACAAATGGAATTTTGACTCAGAAAGTAGAAGGTGTTGGGTTCAACCGAAAATGCACATAATTGCAATGACTTATAGGAAATAAGCACAAATGAACACATAGTTTGCAAGTTAAAAAATGATATTTACAAAATAAATGCCTTACCTCTGTAATCTTGAGTGATGACTGCTCAATTGTGGTATGGGTGATAGTGTCTCACAACTGATATGAAAATGTAGTTCTAAATGGAGTGCTTCCTACCTTCAAAAATAATATGAATGACTGTCTACAGAGAAGAGAGCATTGTTGAGTTTACTGACTGGTCATGAATATTTATCTTGAGGAGAATCATATTGTGAATGGTGAGGAATGCACTTCTCTCAAGAAGCAAGGTGCTCTTTGAAATTAGAAAAATGCATACTAGTAATTTAAATGACCTTAAGTGGTATGCATTAGGGAATGCAATTTTCTTCAATTAATAGAGTCAAGCCTCAATTTTTCAATTAATAAATTTAAGGCTTGATATCAAAATTTCTGATATTGTCATATTCTAGTTCTCATATGACCTTCACACAATATTTACTATCAAAACCCCTCCTTTTTTTTCATTTTTCATTTTTAATGAAATCCTTATAATCTAGTGTTAAATACCATTTCCAGAAGAGGTTAATACAACTCTTGATTACTGTCATAATGTTTTTTTGATTGTTGTACTCTAGCTGGCGTGACCTTTTCATGCAGATTCCTTTGGATCGGTATTTCTCCAAATTTCTACACAACAACACACAAAGTTTGGAAGAAGGATTCACATTGGAATGTGTTACTTCTTACAGTTCACAACACAAGTCGTAACTTCTCAGAGTGTCATCAACCGTCTAGGTAGACAAACTGTGCAGCTCCACAGAGTTTGCAATGCTCATCAACAGTCTAGGTAGACAAACTGCGCAACTCCATAGAGTTTGCAATGCTCACCTCCACACACCAGTTTGTTAATACTCCTATGTGACCAAGGGCACTCTCCACCAACAAGGCGTAATTAGCATGTTCAATGCATAGAGATGTTTAACACTACAATATGAAGGAATACACCACTAGTCTTTATGCAACTCACTTAAAGGTTCAACACATACACTTAATGCAGCTCCTCATGCAGCGTTCTCCAATAGAAATGGATGGAAAGCATCTATTTCTTGAACATACAACTGATATCCAGGTTTGGTACCAGCAGCCTTCCTCAAAAATTCCAAAGTCTACTCATTTCCAAGATTTACCAACCTATTTGAAACAATATGAGCCACCTTGGGTAATGTAATGAGAGTGCCTACAAGCCATTTTGAGAACCATTTGAGGTCTGATGTTTCTAGTGTAGTATATTTAATAACTGAGCCAAGAATTGAAGATAACAAAGAGAGATTTTAAAAGGTCATTAGAGAGGGAAAGCAATATTCATAATGATGAAAACAATATTTTGAATTTTTCTTCTTATCTTGAAGAAATAAGGATACAATCACCAGATTCAGGCATTATTTATGAGCAGGCCATGAGTGAAAATCAGTTTGGTCAGAAAAGGCAAAGCATGGAAAAATAAATTAGAGGTTCTCAATTAGTGCCTAAAAGTGAGTTCCTAGATCATAGAAATATAGCGACAGATAACATTGTCAGCAATTTTGAATCTTTTAAACATGGAAGCACTGAAGAGAGCATTCAAGTTTCAAACTGTAAAGAAAATTTGAAGGGTGAAAAATATTTTGAAAATATTCATGAAAATTGTGTTCCTATTGTCAAAGGTCATGTGCTTTCTACATTTGTAACTAAAGATAATGAAGTTAGGGTAGTTCCAAACACTTATTTGTATCAGAATTCCATTCTGAAGAAGAAAAGAAAGCTCTCAAATAAGCATAATTTAGGGTTATCAACTCTACGAGAGAGATCAGATAATCAAATAAAGATAAATATTTGCACGGAAGAAGAACATGTTCTTGAAGTATTATTTGGAGTAGATCATCGAAAGAAAAGGACACAGATCAAGGCAAGGAAACATGAAGTTAACTTTGATGAACATTTGCATTCGGTAAAAAGGGCAAGAACTAAAGCTGAGGATGAAACCAAGAAAATTGTAGAAGGCTCGAATACAGGAGGCATAGCAAGTGCCAATGACAATAATGGAGAAAATAGGGCATCGGATAATGCTTGTGTGTTAAATGAATGCCATTTGAGAACTAATAATATCTTAAGTTCTAACAGTCTTGAAACTGAAGGTGATTTGCCACATGGGAAGATGTCTTCAATCTTCATGGAAAGGCCTATGTGTTTTCCACCAAAGGCTGATAAATATCATTTGAGAAGTAGCCTACCAAGTGATGAAGCTGCCCTGCCTCTCTCTAATCTCTTGCAATACTCTATTGACCCCAAAAAATCCTAACATCGAAAAGATTGACTGCAATCAACTGTTGTGTTCACTGTTACCCCTCATATTGCAAATCATCCCTGTTCGCAAAGATAGTTCTACTAAAATAAAAGTGAATGTTGTTCATAGCCAATTTGTTATTGATTTGGATTCTTATCCCTGAAACACAATGCTGAAACAAAACATGCTAAAAGATAATGCCTGCAGTGCACCAACTGGAGCTCTAATGGAAAGGGTTGATCATTCCTCATATTGGGACCTATGAATGAGATAAATGCCACTTAATTGTAGTAAAATATATGATAAAAGAAAAAAACAAATGGTTCATTGAATAAATGTGTCTAAGGACATCTAGACATGTAATCAAATAGAAAGGGCATAAACATGAAAAGATAAAATGATGGACCATTGAATCAAAAATTAATTCATACTAGGAATTGGTGAAAGCATACTACAGAAGACTAATTAACAATTAAGAAATTATTGCAAACATGTTTTAAAATAAAGAAAGAAATGACATGATGATGGGGACAGCTAAAAAATAATAATTATGAAAATGCTTGCTTAAGGAATTCATATTGACTATTGCCTATAAAGTATTCCAGAATCAATAGACATGTTATCAAGGTGATCTAATAGTCATTATTAATTTTATTCAAAACTTTAAAACCGATTCTAAATTCTGAAGACAGCACATAATATAAATAACTAATAAATATTATGGGTAGTCAGACTATTTTGCAAACATGATATACCCAAAAGAAAAAAGAACATTTGAGATTCATCATAACTATTCAAAAGAGTAAGAATTTACACCCGAAAAGAAAAACACATTTCACAACTCTCACACATGTCGTTACCATACCTATTCCTAGGTCCAATCCCATTTCACGTAGAATTGTCACTCTAGCAGTTTTAGCTCTTTCATTTGCATTTGACATGTTCTTATCGACATAGCTTGCTGTGAAAAGATGCTTATTTAACTGTAAAAAATGCAATATATCACCTTACCAATCCATGCTCTTTGTAAAGCACATGACATAGTAGACTGGTTAATATGAAACAGAAATGACATAATGCTTTTTCCAAATCACTAGACTACTTTACCTTAATTATATATAACTATTCACACCCCCTATACATTAGCATTTATTCCAGTAAAAAAGAAAAAGATAATAAGTCAATATTGGGTTATTTTTCTTCATTGAACTATCAGGTCTATTGAAAATATTTTTCCACATAGGAAGTTCATAGGTTTACTGCCAAGGCATATGCAATGAGAACAACACCAAAATTTTCATTGGAGTCCAACTAAGAGAATTGTGCAGTATATACAAGAGACTTGATTATGGTTTGACTCTTTGAGTACAGAAAAACAAAGACTTTCTTGCATATGGAGGTTCATTATCACTTTATTCAAGAGTTGTTTGAAGGAAATGAGGTGAAGGTGGAGTTGTACAACTCGGGAGCAGACTGCAGATTTCTTCATCAAAGTACTAGGTCCAAGTAAGTTGTTGAAATTTGGAGATGAGAACTTGTATCCAATATGACCATGAAAGGAGAGTAATATTACTGTCTATAACATACATATTGTATATCTACTTTATCAAGTTAGAATTATAACTTAGAATAATAACAGTAAAAATGTTACATGTAATAAAGTGCATTAATCAAGTCTTAATTAAACTATGGTAATTTGGTTATTGGTATTCATCTTGAGATAACATTATACGCAAGTCTTACTTTGTATAAGGATATATAAAGTTTATTCTCGCCGCTGCAACTATTTGTATCTGTTGCTTACGTAAATTTATTTTATGTGGGGAAAAAGTGATTTCTGCTCTAAAGGAGGAGATAGGCAAAGAGGGTGTAGATTCTGAGCAAGGAGAAACTCTATATAGTAGGAGGAGAACAAGGTTGTGTTTTAATCCTAGAGAGGTAGGGAGGAGGTCAAAGATCAAAGACAAGATGTACATGTAAATGTAGGTGGGAAATTGGAATTTAGGAGAGGAAGCTCAAAGATTCCCCAAGCAATAAGCAACATGGTATCCATTATGGAAAAAAAAAGGTTTCCCAGTTTTAGAGGTGTTGGAAACATGGAATCTATTATCCATCATAACATCTACGATAGAATCTAGATTGTCCATGGGAAAAATGAGAAGTTTTATCTAGTGAAGGCATTCCTTGTGAAACTTCGAATCATCGCACATGATTATTATAGGGAGTTCCCCACAAATTATTTTTGTAATTCACACATAGGAATGAATTAAAAAAGGAGTTAAGTTATGATCTGATGGCATTGGATTTATAGACGAGTTAGGTTGTCATGTAGTGATATTGATTTATAGATGAGATATACAACTTGAAGCAGGAAAGGAGACAAAGTGTCCACACACATATCTGAAACTAAAGGATCTTTTTTTTTAAATGGGCAAAACTATAACATTTCGTGATTGTAAATATGCTTCATGGAGGGAATTTCCTAAGTACAGAGAGAATATGAAGGTGATCCCCCTGACATTAGACAAAGATTTAGTAAATTGAGCATTACACATTGAGAGTGAAGACTGCTCGAGGTCACTGACAGGGACTGATGAGGAACCCTCAAAATTGACCACTGAAGGAAAATGTGGGAAAATCAATGAATGAACAATAGGAAAAGGAAATTGTGCACAAATTGAAAATGTGAATGACATACAGAATCTAAGCTACCAAACAAGCAATTTCGTCACATACTTAACACAAATAATCATGTCACTTGTGAATGCAAAAGTTCTAGTTGCACCATCTTCAGAAAAAGGTGTTTGCAGGATTTAAATGATTGAAGAGAAGACTAGGAATATTTAAAAGAATACAAATAAGGACAATATATTTATTCAACATTGTAGCCTATTTGCATCTGTACATGTGAACGAAATGGAGATCTGAAGTTTGATAGACTATACTCCTTTACATAAATTATATATACCTATTCACACATGCTATACATTAGCAGTTATTCCACAGGAAAAAAGAGAAATATAACATGTCAATATTGGGTGTGTTGATTCATGGAATGATCAGGTATAGAGTGAGATAAAAGATATTTTTCCACATAAAAAAATATATAGTTTTTATGTTAATATAACTTGTATTTTCTAGAAAAATAAATTGTATAACATAAGAAACAACTAGCTCTATCAACTTAGATTTCCTAATATTTTTTCTGAAAAATGCAAACGTGTCTCCATAGGAACCCTAGTGTTTTGGCTACTTGATTTTTCATGGTTTGGGAGAGTGAAAATAACAAATATTCACATGAGAGTTTTATAAATTATAAAGACTCATATCCAAGTAAACATATTTCCAATGCAATGTGTGCACTTCTATCCATAGAGATTTAATTAAAACCAAATTAATGGTTAATAAATGAATCCAATGAACATACATCATCGAATACTTGCCAACTCGGTTTGTATTTTTGCTTCTCTATGGTTGTCTTGCTGAGAACTCGTGGAAAAATGCATAGGTTGTGATGCATCCTACTTGTTGATGTTGTTTATATGAATCAATTAGGGATATTAGCAAAAACTAGAAACTTAACCTACTACTGAACATGTCAATTGGCAACAATGTAATCAAGACAAAGTCATGCAGCTAAAGATTTGCACATCCTTATGTCAATTGAAGCAGTTTTATAAGGATTCACCTTGGTTTGTTCAGGTTTGGGTTTAGAATGGCTATGAGAACAGAAATTTATCTCATTTTATCAGAGCCATATGTCCTTGCTCATGTTCCCTAAAGTAGGTGACAGACTATAATGAATGTTTCTTTGGTTTTAGCTTCATCAACAACTTGTTACTCTCTCTATTACATATGATGACTTTCTGGCAATGGTTGCATTAGTTTCATTAGTCCTTAGTGCACCTTCCCAGGTCCCTGTTACTGTGTGGGTACCTTTGATACCCAGGAAAACAATACTTTTTGAAAAGGGAGCTAGCAATGCTTGGTGCAAGGATTAGAGCAAGGATTAGATCACCTATGGCTGCATGGTTTGATCGTGTTGCTAAAGGGTTCCTTCCTATCCTTTGTCTTGCTACTCGCCCTGTAGTTTGTGCAGGGAGCTCCAATTGAGTGTTCCATTTCCACACAGAATTGTTTTGATGTGTACATATTTATATCACTTATGTTTTAAGTGATTTGTATGTTTCTTTGGATTACTATAGCATTGAGCAAGACAGGTGCAACTATGTGGATGTCAAAATAATTTATTGTCATTACTATTCATGGGTTCTTTTCTGAACATTTGTTATCTCCTTGCCTTGCCTATATAGAGAAAGTGATAGCTGTGAGTTCTGGAAAGCAGACTCTATTTCCTTTATTGGATATAAAAGCCCAAAGAAAAGGATTCAAGACAGAACATGGATCGGGAAGAAAAAGAGGAAATTGGATAGCTTGGTATTATAAAAACATGTGCATTGTGCAAAGATTTAAATTGCTTTATTCAAGCTTTAAAAGAGGTTTATGCCAGGTAATGGACAGACTTGATCTAAAATATGGATTGAAGTTGCTTGCATTTGTTAAAGGTTTTGAACAAGAGAATTATCTTTTGGAATAGTTCCAAGTTTTATACAGATAGAAGCCTTTCGAAGGTTCTATGGCTTCAGGTTTTCAAAGACTTGGAAAAGTTCGGATTCTTAAATAAGAAATCAAGAGTTATTCCTAAATACAGATGATCTGGGCACCATGCATCATCAATGACAGAAAATACACTTTTGTTTAACTATTTGCAAACACAAACTGACAGGTATCGGTAATATTCTAGTAAAAATTTGAAAGACAGCTGGAATTTAAGGCAGTGAAATTGTATGAGCAAATTAGTGCTAGGATAATTGTTGTTCTAGCTAATCTAAGGTTAGGAACCATTAAATTATTGTTGTTTCAAAACATTGAAAACACCAAGTCTGCAGTCTAAAACAAATATGAGCAGATTCTCTCAATCTTGAGACATGTTCACCTTTCTTCGCTCCCCTCCCCACAATGAGGAAACATAGATTCTCTTCTTCAGCCCACATAACTAGCTTATATATTTCTCCTATCATCTAGACATGAGGTGCATAGCTCTCTTATTCAACACCAACACAAACTTCTAGCATTTGAGGCCCCTCATCTGTCCAATTAGGGGATAAACTAATCACTTCACTTTTCCACTGTATCCATGAGATGTTGTGAGTAGGCACTGTCACATAAGAATGGGAAAACTACAACATAACGGTCAATCAATAAATGCATTATCTGTTAAGTAACCCTTGTTTTAATTGACTTGGCCAAGGAGGGTGATCTTGATAGAAAACATTACCTCATAGACTTGGTTTTCCTTGTGTAGATCAGTATATTGCCAAAATATTCCTCTCTTCCATGGCCTTGGATGGTAGCATAGACATATTGTAGCCTTGATCTCACCTCTTAGATATTCCATTGTTTGATGGTAATTCAACAAGGTAATGACATAAACATCAAAAGTCACTGAGAATGGCATGTCTTCTTATATTGGAAAATTATAGTTTGAAAGCTGGGAATGTGCTGATTCAAATTTTTGTCAATGCAAATTCCAACATGCTTGTGGCTAATTGATCATGGCTCTTCCACTATTCTTTCTAGGTTCGAACCATTTATGCAAATCACCCTATTAATATCTGACCTAAGAACTTTAGTCTCATAGCAGGAGTTGGAAACAGTACAGTATTCATAATTGTATATCGACGTTTCGAATCCAAAACAGGATCCATCATCAAACTTGACAACACCATATACACCTAGACCATCATTCTAGTATTAACAATATCAAGTGGTTGTGGACGACCATAAAATTACCATTACTTATTTGTAAATATATCACATGTAAATGGATAAACATTGAAAATACCTCATAATAGCTGACCATAGAAGAAACCTCCTGTGATCAGGTAGTTTCAGACAAGTTTGATCAACAACTTTAACTACCATCAACCTTAGGTTCCCTTTATAGATAAAACATCAAGAAGGTCTGGTGACAATATAATTGAATAGGTTCTCTCTGGTTTACTGGTATCAATTAAGTACCTATTTGATATTCCCATTCTTGGTGCCAACTAACTAACCTTGCAAGACACTACATAGAAAAACCACTTATTGGTGTAGTGATAACCTTTCTCATACTGGCCACATTTCTTTTCCAATGATATCCGTAGCCTAGGGTGCTTTCTCCAATCTAATGAAAACTATACTCCTAGATTCTTTGCATTCTGGGTCTAAGAAACACCACACCCTAAGCTACTTCACATCTCTTCACCCACTTTTAGGGTCAACTTTTGTGTTTTTATATGCATACTTCATATCCATATGGTTGGGTTTTTTACACATACTTCCTATCCATACAGTTGGGTTTTTTACATACTTCCTATTCATGGGTTGTTTTCTGAGCATTTGCTATCTCTTTGCCTTGCCTATATAGAGAAAGCGATAGCTGTGAGTTCTGGAAGTATACTTTGTTTCCTTTATTGGATAGAAAATCCTAGAGAAAAGGATTCAAGACACATCATGGATCGGGAAGAAAAAGAGGAAATTGGACAACTCAGTATTATAAAAACTTGTGCATTGTGCAAAGGTTTCAATCATTGTATTCAAGATTTAAAAGAGTTTTACGCCAGGTAATGGAAACACTTGATCTAAAATATGGATTGAAGTTGCTTGCATTTGTTAAAGGTTTTGAACAGGATGATTCTTCTTCTGGAATAGTTCCAAGTTTTCTACAGACAGAAGCCTTCTGAAGGTTCTATGGCTTCAGGTTTTCAAAGGCTTGGCAAAGTTCATATTCTTAAATAATAAATCAAGAGTTATTCCTATATACATATGATTTGGGCACCATGCATCGTCAATGACAACAAAGACATTTTTGTTCAACTATTTGCAAACACAAACTGTCAGGTATCAGAAATATTCTAGTTAAATTTTTAAAGACAGTTGTAATTCAAGGCAGTGAAATTGTATGAGTAGATTAGTGCTAGAATAATCATTGTTCTAGCTAATCTAAGGTTAGGAACCATTAAATTATTGTTGTTTCAGAGCAGTGAAAACACCAATTCTGTGGTCTAAAACAAATGTGAGCATATTCTCTCAAGCTTGAGACATGTTCACCTTTGTTCACCCCACTTCCTACAATGAGGAAACATAGATTCTGTTTTGCAGCCCACATAACTAGCTTATTTCTTTCTCCTATCATCTAGACATGAGGTGCATAGCTCTATTATTCAACACCAACACAAACTTCTATCATTTGAGGTCCCTCAGCTGTCCGATCACGGGATAAACAAATAACTTCACTTTTCCACTGTATCCATGGGACATTGTGAGCAGGAACTGTCACATAAGAATGAGCAAACTACAACATAGTGGTTAATCAAGAAATGCATTATCTATTAAGTAACCCATGTTTGAATTGACTTGGCCAAGGAGGGTGATCTTGATAGCAAACATTACCTCATGGACTTGGTTTTCCTTGTGCAGATCAGTATATTACCAAAATATTCCTCTCTTCCATGGCCTTGGATGGTAGTATAGACATATTGTAGCCTTGATCTCACCTCTTAGATATTCTGTTGTTTGATGGTAAGTCAACAAGGTAACGACATAAACATCAAAAGTCACTGAGAATGGCATGTCTTCTTATATTGAAAAATGACAGTTTGAAAGTTGGGCATATGTTGATTCAAGTTTCTGTCAATGAAAATTCCAACATGCTTGTGGCTAATTGCTCATGGCTCTTCCACTATTGTTTCTAGGTTCCAACCATTTCTGCAAATACCATATTAATAGCTGACCTAAGAACTCTAGTCTCTTCCATCTCCTTTCTCTCAACCCTAACAACACCATCATATACACCTAGACCATCATGCTAGTATTAGCAATATCAAGTGGTTGTGGAAGGCCATAAATTCACCATTACTTATTTGTAAAGATATGAATGTATAAACACTGAAAATACCTCATAATGGGTGACCATAGAAGCAACTGCCTGTGATCAGGTAGCTTTAGACAAGTTTGATCAACAATGTTAACTACCATAAACCTTAGATTCCCTTTATTGATAAACCATCAAGCAGGTCTGGTGACAATATAATTGAATATGTTTTCTCTGGTTTACTGGTATCAATTAAGTACCTATTTGATCTTCCCATTATTGGTTCCAACTAACTAACCTTGCATGACACTGCATATACAAACCACTTATTGGTGTAGTGATAACCTTTCTCATATTGGCCACATTTCTTTTCCAATGATATTCGTAGCCTAGGGTGCTTTCTCCAATCTAATGAAAACTATACTCCTAGATTCTTTGCACCTTGGGTCTAAGAAACACCACACCCTAAGCTACTTCACATCTCTTCACCCACACTTAGGTTCATCCTTTGTGTTTTTTTATGCATACTTCCTATCCATACAATTGGGTTTTTTATGCATACTTCCTATTCATGGGTTGTTTTCTGAGCATTTGTTATCTCCTTGTGTTTCCTATATAGAGCAAGCAATAGCTGTGAATTCTGAAAAGCAAACTCTGTTTCCTTTATTGGATAGAAAAGCCTAGAGAAAAGGATTCAAGACACAACATGGACCAGGAAGAAAAAGATTAAATTAGACAGTTGGTATTATAAAAACATGTCCATTGTGCAAAGGTTTTAATCGCTGTGCCATTAAATTGATTTCCGTGCCATTAAACTGACCTACAAAGTACAATCCTGAGAACCTTTGGCAGTTTTCCTTAACCCAGATTCTGTAAACGATAAATATTTCAAGCGCAACAAAATTTTGAACGGAAACGTTTTCCTCAATTTAGATTAAGTAAATGATAAACATGTTTGGGACAACAAAATATTGAACTGGATTCATAGACAAAGCTAATCGGGTTGCAAATGAATTGGCCAATTTGGTTTTTAAAATTAATACCCATGGTGCGGTATATAAATAGTTGAAGTATTGTGGCCATAAGAAGTTCTTGAGAATTATCAGAGACAGTCTAATTGATTTGATAAGCAATGATAAAAATTCATCTTTGAACCATGTTAATCATGCCATTGGATGTCAAAATAATTTATTGTCATTATCATGTGTATGAGGCATCTTGGCATCTGATTCAGACCCTGCCAAAGAACCAAGTTCAAAATAAAATATGTTATGCATCTATGCATGCTATTTCAATTACAGTGAAGGAAGTCCATGTTTTAATTTTCTTTCCCCAATTTTATGTATTAAATTGGTTGTCAGTATATGTGAATGAACTATAACAATAATATGATTTTCAAGTCCCTAGATGTGTCAATCCTTTGGAAATAGAATCCATTGTTATCTCTGTATCTCATATGTATGTTGATGAATCTCTGAGGCCACCATTTCCTGAAACGCAGACCTGAGTATATGATTATGTATTTTTCTCTATTTAAGTTGATACAAAATTCTTTACATATGACCTAAAAAAAAGTGAACAGTTGAAAATGCAAATTGCTAAATTATCAACAACTTTACTGGGATTTTAGATGAAGAGAATGGCTTAGTCATTAGATGTTTTGAATAAAAGTTAAAACTGTGCCTGCTAGCATCTCGAGATAGAATGTACATTCAGTTTCAAAAAATAGACCCCAAACTATAACTGTAGTCTGTCAAGTTAACAGGCTATTACAATGTCAAAATAATAATTTGTCATTGTAATATCTAGTGACCAAGACTGCCGTTAAGCCCTTCCTTTTCTATTGATCAACCAAATTATGTTAAAATCCATCGACTGTCATATTTATACTAGAAAGATTTCACAGAGGATTTTGAGATCTATATGTTACCTTTTCCTTGTTGGTGACTTGAATGCCTGTTGAGGTGAATAGAATTTGTTCACAGAACCTACAGAACTCGTTGGATGAAATAGTGGGCAATTATCAAGTCGCTGTGGCGGCCAAGTGCAATAAAATACCATAACATTGACGCCTCTAGAGCAGTGTTGGTTTAGACTTATTTTGGCTCTATTAAGATGATGTATCAAGCTAGTTTTCCTTCCTGAAAACCCTAGCTACGTACGCAGTAGTATAGTTCCCTTCCACAATTGAAATTGAGAGGCTATAACTCCTGACAGGTTGAGTCTAGTGGTTCGATCCAACTTAATAGTAGAATTTGAGTCCACCAATGAATATGCCATTTGGGAAGACCTGGCATTTAAAGTGAACTTGCTATAAACTTTGAATTTCTTGCACCAAATATCCATGGTTCTATTCCGTTTTTGTTTTCATTGACTACATTTCTAGTACCCTTGAGCAAATGATCCCAACCTTTGAGAATGGTTGTTGTTTAGCGTCTCAATTCAAGTAAGAGAGAGCCTGGTTATTTTTAAGAGAAGTTGGAATGGGGCAAAGAAATGATCTCATTTCCCCAAGCGTTTCTCTTTCCTCTCTATCCTTAAATGGAGGCATGAAGGCTTTTCAATTAAACAGTGGCTTGTGTTCTTCTCACCCATTTTTTGTACAGAGATCTTATACTCAGCATTCATTCTTGACCTCCATTGTTTTTTTTGTTTTCCAAGCATATTTGATAACTCGTCCAATAACCCAAACAAATTCCCTTACTTCTTTATAGTATATTTTCAAAGAAAGGTAAAATATTATTAAAAAATAAATAAAAATAAAACAAATTGGGGGAGTTAAAGATTAAATTCAAATTTCTTATCAAATAAATGTGTCTATAGATTCCTCTGCCTTCCATTGATTTTGATTTTAATTTTGTTGGTTTTTTTCTGTTATTTTTTCAAGCATGAAACAAAAAAATATTTTTTTGACCGTGGGGAATGGGTAACTTGTCAGGGTCATCTAGCAAGACCCAGATTCAAATCCGTCGGTTGCCACTATAAACCCAAGAGTATATCCAACAAACCACAAGCTAGATATCTCAATAAGGAATGGGTAACTCATCGGGATCATCTAACAAGACCCAGGCTCAAATCCCTCAGTTGCAACTATAACCCCAAGAGTATATCCAACAACCCACAAGCTAGGTATATCAATAAATTTCGACTCAGCAAAGGCCAAGACGTTTCGATTCCCACTGAGGTGGATATATATCCAAGGGGTCACCTACCCTTTGAGCCTTATCACAATAGGCCATGTCTCATTGGGGTTTGATCCCTGGTGGGTTGAGTGAAAATCAGCTTCCCCCACCATTAGCCCCCCAAGTCCTTTACATGAAACAAAAAAAAATTAGTCTTACAGGAGAGGAAAGAAGAAAGGACAAGTACCCTTGAGCTTAGTTTGAATTGCATGCAACAGTTGAGTTGGTTTTGATTGCGGTCTTTCAGTTGTGAGTGGGCTCCTTTGCAATAAAATTATTTGATGTTGATATGAAGAGGCGGTATTCCATAACTAATGGTATAGATTCAGTGAGTACATGTATGTAGTTGGTGCCTCTTTGGTATTTATTCCATCTGAACCAAATCCCCTTGGATTTATGGGATTCATGAAACTTGGTACACCTTCATTATTAATAGGGACTTTCTCAATTTGATAGAGATGCGATAGGAAGAATGAAATACAATCTCCATGATTGGGCCATCAAGATAGGTGAATCGATATGTCTTGTTGCAGAGTGAGTGGGGTTATCAAGATGTATTTATATCTTCTAGAGCTCCTCACTTGAAGAAATAATGGCAGTTCAAACATACGAGACTGCTACACAAGAAGCTAATTTAATGCATTTCCCACTCAATCCTTTGGCTACTCAATTGAATGAAATGACTTATGAAAATATCCAATTGACATGAAAGAAAAGGTGTACCAAAAGCTCCAAACTGACATGCAAAATTAATATTAGGTAATTATAAAAATACACACCATTTGGAGAGAGGAGAGACACAAATTATTGGAAACTACGTATGAAATTAGACGCCCAAGAGTGTCCATGTGGATTTACCAACCAACATCAGATCTAGCCTAGCATATGTGATACATACCATTTCATCCAGTCTTCCCTAGTATATGGGTAGATTCATCAATGCATTATTAAATGTGTCATTCAGCAAGGAAACTAGGTGGATAGTGATACAAAGCCTCATTTGTAGAGCTGCCATATGTACATATCTTCCACGTTTAACTTGGTTTATGTCACTCATACTTAGGGATTTGGAGTGTAGTGAATACCCAATAGCAGCATCTAACTCTTGGAGGTTTGGGGGTGTCAATTCATAGAAAATATTGGAATGAAAGTTGATTATGGAGCTAGGAAGCATGGTCACCAAGAAACCTTATGTTTGAGCTTGAAATCTCAAGATCATCGTTGATGTGGGACAAATTGTTATGCCATAAATCAAGCGATTGACATTGATATTGGTGGGTGGCTAAATATATGACAAGGACCAGTAGTTGTAAATTTGCAAAAGGGAAGTGGAGTAGTGTTTTAATTGTTGAGACAGAGATATCATTGGAGACTTGTTTGTTACTGTTGTACTCCCTTATTTCAGTGTGGGGTATCACTAGAAATCATCCATTTAGGAATGGACTTCTTATCTTACAAGATGGACCTCATAGGCATGTAATTCATTTGTTTTAATAATAAATATCAATCCCTTCATTTATGTTCATATATTTGTTATTTGATTTAAATGCAAATGTTGTCTTGTTTGGAATTTGGTAGTTAGGATGTTTGTATGAACCTTATGTTATAATCCTTGGAATCCAAGTCTTCATGCCTTGAAAACACAAGAAGCACTACAGAAATTCACTAGATAGTGTTAGAAGTCAGAATATGCATGTAAACAGTAAGAGTTCAATGGATTTAAGGTGTATTTGACGAAACTCTTCAACCATCATAGCTAAAATATGTCACTCTACAAGGGAAGGAAAGTCATTACATACAAATGTGGGGTGAAGTTGGGGATTTGACCAGGTAATTGGCTAAGAGAAAAACCTACATTTGTGTTTCACCGTAGTTAAACTTCACAACAAGTACAGTTCACTTTAAATGTTCATTTTATGATGAAATGACATTCAACCTCAAATTTCCAACTTAGGTGATCCTTTTCGCCTTTATGTTTCAGTAATGAAATATTTTTTTCTTGTCGAAATGTCACTCATAATGATGAATTTGGGCCAAAACGACTACCAAGCCAAATCATTCGACTGAGACAATTTTTCTAGTTTTCATGTTTCATAAGATAATGAAATGGAAGATACACCAGATGGATGTCAATATTGCCTTCTTGAATGGTGTAGTGGAAGAGGAAGTGTATGTGGAGCAGCCACTTGATTTTGAGACACATGACAGGGAGACTCATGTGTGTAAGTTGAAGAATTCCATGTACGGTTTGAAACAGGCACCCAGGACATGGTACGGTAGAATTGACAGCTTCCTATCCAGTTTGGGCTTTACCAAGAGTAAAGCGGATTCCAACCTTTACTACAAGGTTGAAGAAGGAAACCAAGTGATACTCCTACTATATGTAGATGATCTATTTGTAACAGGTGAAGATGGGTTGATTGCTGATACGAAGAGGAAGCTTGCTGTCGAGTTCGAAATGAAGTACTTGGGTATGATGCATTACTTTCTAGGCATGGAGGTGTGGCAGAATATAGATGGAATATCCTTGGGACAAGGGAAGTATGTAGTAGAGATCCTGAAGAGGTTCAGGATGATGGAATGCAAGGCCATGACCACACCTATGGCATCAAACCTGAAGCTATCGAGTGATGCTTCATCAGAGTCGGTTGATGCTACGATGTATCGTCAGATGATTGGGTCCTTAATGTACCTGACGAATACAAGACCTGATATTTGCTTTGTTGTGAACACATTGAGCCAGTTCCTGATGGATCCCATACATGTTCACCTGATTGCAGCAAAGCATATTTTGAGGTACCTGAAGGGTATAGTTGACTATGGGCTCAAGTATGAGGCATATCAAAACATTAACTTGGAGGGTTATGTGGATTCTGATTGGGCAGGCAATGCCATTTATAGGAAGAGCACTTCGGGGTGCTGCTTCAGTATGGGATCATGTGTGATCTCTTGGTTTAGTAAGAAACAATCCTGTGTGGCACTAAGTACAGCTGAAGCAGAGTATGTCGCAGCTTGTTCAGCTAGTTGTGAAGCAATGTGGCTAAGGAACCTACTATCTGATTTGTTTGATCTCCAGTTGGATGCTACTTGTATATATTGCGACAACCAGAGTTGTATGAAGTTGTCAGAGAACCCGGTGTTCCATGACAAGTCGAAGCATATTGAGATCAAATACCACTTTATGGTTTCCCCAAGGAAAATATTTGTGTCTATTGTCTCTTGTGATTGATTGCTGTGCATGTTATTCTCTCAGATAAGATCCTAAGATCATACTGTCATAATTGATAATATGCACTTGCAGAGGTTTGTAATGGGATATTTTTGTAAAGTTTGCACTATGATGATGATGTTGATGATGATGACGACGACGATGATGGTGATGATGATGATGATGATGATGATGTCATCCATGATGATGAGGAGGATGAAGATGACAATGATTATGATGAGGATGAATATGTCGATGATGATGATGAGGATGATGGCGATGATGATGGTGGTGATGACGATGATACCTTAAACTTAATTTTCAGATTTGACAAATATCTTTTGAAAATTTAGTGGCTATACCCGCCGATGACAACGAAATCATGGTTTTTGCCCATTTGCTGTGAAGAGAAATTGCTCGATCAGGTCGGGAATTTTAGTCATGGGTTGGAAAACTTCACCTCATAGCACGTGGGGATCGATCTGCATCTCCTTAGGGGTCGATTTCACTGATTTTTCATAAATGGACTTCACAGATGAGGTTGTGTTGCATTCTGGTCAGAACAAATGTTTTAGGTATTTTTTCAATTTCTATAACAATATTTTGTTTGGCTTATTCATATTCATATGCATATTGAATATTCAAACTGATTTGCTAAAATTTCAACTGATTTGTAAATTAAGGTTCCCGCCAAGAGATGAATACACCATTGATGAAAAAAGATTGTTTGTACCAAAACTTGACTGCGGGGATGATAGTGACAATGGAATACTCTTTCTTTCCAAACCATAGTTCAATGAATTGGCCTGATCCTTTCACTCTAATTTGTACTGGTTTTCCCTTAAATAACCCACCCAATTTGGCTTGTTGTATAATATTCATTTCCACCTGCTGCCCGATTGTCTGAATCAAGCTTCTTGACGATGAAGATCAAGGTTAGGAAGGTTTTGTTTTCTCAATCCTTCTGGATTGGATCTGAATGTTTCTCTTTAGAAATACATAAAATGTAGTTTTTGATTCGGGGGTGCTAGGATTAGAAGTATTCAATGGCGGTAGGGTTTGGATAACTAGTAGGGATGATGGAGATATGTGTTGTAATGTGATGATGCCTATTAAAGCAATGGAAGACTATTTTGCTCTCGTCTATGTGCTTTTGATGTATCTTGATGATGTGATGATGTGTTTATAGTGATTGCATGCATTCTGCTTTGTTAATATGAATGAATGTAATTAAAGAATAAGTAATAATAATAATAATATCTAAGCCTTTTGTGAAGAGCCTTTTGTTCATTGCATTTGGATCTAACCCACCAACAAATATTTGCATGACAGTTGAAAAGTGATTAAGAAAAACATGCACCTTAAAAATCCTCAGAGTAGTACAGTAAGACATCCACTTACAGTTGTATTATTTGGATCATTGTCTGACTAGAAGCCTTGACCAGAAACTGCAGCTGCAGCACCATATGACTGAGGCTAATAGTTACCTGAACCAAAAATAAATTAAGAATAGCAAAAGGATTTTCCAAAACCATGTTTGTGGTATTGAAAATTCACATGCAAAATGTCCTGAAAAAAAAAGCAAACAAAATGAACATGCAAAGAATGGTAATATCTAGATGACCCCTATCTACCTCAAATATGATAAAATCTTTAGTAAACATATTGTGACTCATCAAGTAGCCAATGATTGTATGCCTCAGTTATTATAATAACATCAACATTGTATTTAGGTTTGTTATGTCGTAACATAATCAATTCCCACCCACACTGACATTGGCTTATGACTTCCAACATCAATATTAAACTTGTTGAAAAGGTGCGGCTGGCTGGGGATTTCCCTCTTCTTCTTGAGAGATACAAAAGCGTTTTCTAGAGCAATCACCAACAAGATTTGAAGTACTATACAAGTATCTATATGGCCTTCAACACAAATCATATTCATGCCAGCCAGATTGTCATTTTACAATACATGTCATAGACACAGCTACAGGATACATCTTTTACATCTGAAATAGCTAACAAGCAACAAGACACTAACAAGTGCATGTTTCAAGTTCAACCAAAATCTACTTAGAAGCTAGCTTTAGCATAGATTATGATTTTTTTACTGTCCAAATCAATTGAATTTTAGACTTTCCTTCAAATTAATGTAAAACTTTATACAGGTAGCTGCAAAATTTTAAATAATCACTAATAATGAAATATGCTAAAGTCCATAGAAAACCTTTCATGTACCACCTATTCTGATGAAACTATAGATATAATAATATTGTAAAAACTAAACTAGCATTGTTACTAATAACAACTACAACAACATGGTATTGATATTATAGCTAGATGCATGTGATGCTCATGGTGTTGATTTTGAACCATGTGTAGCTCAGCACATGAGGGCTGGCTCCTCCACCCTCCGAGATTCACTGTCGGTAAACGCCAAGGGTTTCTCTATGTCGCTCGCGACCCCCATTACAGACGGTCCCTTTAACACATCTCCAAAATCTTGGGCACTTGCAAAAGAGTCCCCCTTTGGCAAAGTTGGGTCCACAACCCCTGTCTTACCAAGTTCAATAACACCGCCAGTGCCCTCACTGGGAAAAAATGAAATTACCTCCGGAATCTGAAAAAGGGGAAGGTGAAGAGAGTAACAGTTCAGACGGAGAGAAACCCTCCTCACCGTGGGCAGGTGAAAACATAACCGCTGGATAACTTTCAACCCATGGAGGAGGAGGAGCCCCCACCTCATCCAAAATGCTTACACATGTCCCAACCCAGAAAACACCCTCCTCTAGATGATCACTCGAATAGTCTACCAGCTCATCTTCTGCCATTTCGCCAGTAAAAGGCAAAAAATAACAGTAAAAAAAGACTATTTTATCGGCAGACAGAAGATCTGTTACGAGTGAGAACCACAGTCAAGGCACCATAACCACCAACATTCTCCAAGGGTTGGATCCAAATCGTTAATCCCTGCTAGCTGATTTCATCAGCACCCTGTACGGTCTCGATCTCCCTGCTCCAAAGAAAACTTAGGCTCCTAGGGCCTACCATGCCCCCGAAACCTGCTCCTTCCTCCACTCCATCCGGTGCACTCAGGTTCTATAGTATCTAGATTCTAAATATATAAGTCTGCAAACCTATATACTTCCAAGAGCAGAGATTTCCTAGTTGCATCATCTAAGTCTAACACCACCTCAGGACTTGGGTAGGAAAACCTTTCTCTAGGACAGGAAAGGGATTTTCTTGACCTCTTATATCTATGGCTTGCCAGAAAACTCCTTCAAAATAGAATTTAGTGAGTATTGTATACTTTCAGGAACTTTAAGGATTGAGAAGGGATAATTTGTCATAGCTTGGAGGACTGATTTTAACAATTGAGTCTGCCTCTCCAAGATAGCTACTTTCCTTTCCAGCTTGACAACCTTTTGTGATTCTATCCAGCAGTTGTTTCCATAAATTCTTTTTGGTCTTTCCCTAGAAGAGGTTCTTTGTTGCATCCCAACATCAATGAAATTCTTTGTTTCTTACCATTATAATTGAAGAAATATATCTCATATTTTTTGGCAGTAATCCTTTCCTCGGATGCTATTTTATACTATAAGACGTTTGCCTTTATTTCATAGGCTTCATGATGGAGAGGTTTCTTGGGAAAACATGGTATCATCTGCATTTTGCAGATGGGAGACTAGTGGAGAAAGTGAGGACACTTTCAAGTTGTGAAGCTCCCCTCTGTTTTAAGCATCCTCTAATGCTTTTCCATGAGCCTTAGCCATAATGATAGAGAGATAGGGATAAGGGTCTCCTTGAAGGGTTGAGAATTATTTTAGAGGAATCATCTAAGATTCTTAATCCCAAAAACCTACAGTTATCACCTGTTTCCTTTTGTAAAATATGAACCCTGGTGGGGCGGGGGCCTAAGATAATCCCCTGCTTTCAAGCTAGCTGGCCTGACTAAACGGCCATGATGGTTCTACTGCATTTAATTCCACCCTTATGAAGGAAAACTGGCCACTTTTGTGAAATCTGAACCCTACTGGGGGCTAGGACAATCCCCTTCTTTCACCAATCCAGTTAACCCACGGGGGCGTCACCTAGGGACCAATATGATATCACATCCGTTCATATTGGGGGGGTTAAAATTAAAAAATTAAAAATCAATATATTGGGGGGGTTAAAATTAAAAAATTAAAAATCAATATATTGGGGGTATATTAGGGGTAAAAAGGTTTTTTTTTTACTATTTAAATATCCAATATGTTGGGGTATATTTTATTCAACATTCCTGCCCATGCCATTCACCAGTCCTCCAAGCCTACTAGGTGCCTGCGAGCTGTGTCTACTTGTGGTCTAAGTGGACCTGCACCAAGCCTACGAGGTGCCTGGGAGCTGTGTCTGCTTGTGGTTTGAGTGCACCTGCATATGCTATGTATATTTTTCAAGTGGTTTTCTCCATTTCTTTGCTGGTTTTTCTGGATAACAAGGGTGTGTTGGTCCTTGGGTTTTCTGTGGGTTTTCTCCATCATTTTTCTAGGTTTTCTGGATAACAAGGGTGTGTTGCTCCTTAGGTTTTCTGTGGGTTTTATCCATGTTTTCTCCATCGTGTTTTCTGGCCAGATAACAGGGCGTTTTTTCAAATCGTAGTAGTGGTAGCAGTGTTTTCTGGAAAACGAGGGCGTTTATTCACCATTTTCTAGTCGTGGGTTTGTGGTGGGTTTCTCTAGTGCTGGAGGAGGCATGTTGGAGAGCCATTGCATAGAATTCTTGGAGGTAAGCTATAGTGTGTTTAATCTCTGATGAAAAATGCCTTCAGTTGAATGAAAATTTATCCATCCGGGTCTCAAACTTGCATTTTGCTTTAGTAAAATTGAGTAAATTAAGAAATCCCATATCCTTTGGCCTGTGCGCTTGAATCTTGCTTGAATATTCAACTAGACTTTCAACTCTGAGGTGGACGGGGCTTTACGACAACAGTCTGTCTATCCATCTGTCTGTTTGTCTTATGCCTGTACCTCGAAGGTTGGTTCAATTTTTTTTGAATATTTATAGGCAGGGAACCTACAGTAGAAGAGCAGATAGCGAGCGAAGACCTAAGTTTAGGCATTAAGAGAACTCAGAAATGGTAATCATTCTAAGTTATAATTTAGAGAAGACCATTCTTAGCCGAAAAGGTTTTAAGTTTATTGGAAAATCTAGTCCCAAGAGTGTCATAATTATAATCTCGATTCTGAACATTAATGCAAACAATTATGAATTATAAATACTATAAAATCCCAACTCCCATGTGGTCGTGTCCTATTAAGAGGTAGATTGCAAGTTTTCATTTCAGGATTTCAGTAGTGTATCATTTTTATTTTTGATTGGGAAATATATGTGAAGTAGCTAGCTATATATTCTTGAAGTAGCAAGCCTAGTCAAGGTTATTAAACAGGTTTACGAGTTTGAATGCTGTTGGTTTTTAAGTTTGTATTATGAAAGTTTTGTATGTTTATGTAATCATATCTGAGACAGGCCAGACAGAACATAGATTGGCAACATCAGGCTAGAAAGAATATAGATTGGCTACATAATGCCAAATATCTGGGATGAAATTTTTGGAGCTTTTTGGTGTATTTGGTCATAGAAATGATTGTTTCACTTATTTTCAGCATCAAATTCTGTTATTACTAAACCTTGATCTAGTCCATCTGATGTCTATGGCTATGGCTTTCAAACTGAACTCAATTCTTACTTACAACAATTAGTCTATTCAGTATTATTTTCTTATTCAATATTATTCTCTTGTTTTCTTATGCATTTGGCGAATCAGACCATGCACTAAAAGTGGTCTTATCCTTTTGGCGAATCAGACCATGCACTCAAGGTGGTCTTAGCAGCTAATTCTGAATTTTCTCAGTCACACTCACACTAGACAGACCATCTGGCATCACACTTCTCTTCCCCTCTCTAATGAAGCATGCAGGTTTTATATCTATTTCTTATGATGTTAAACTATGTGATATGTTGGTATGCCTGTGGATGGCAGGAAGTGGGTTAAAGTCCAAAGAAGCATGCATACCTTAAACCTAAGGTGGGTTATACTGCAGGAATCACCACTTCATTCTATGTAACTATGTATTCATCTTCTATTTGTGTTTAATGCATCAATTAAAGAGTTAAATGTAAGTGAAAACTGATTCAGATAATGGTGAGTTTAATTTGTGTTGTAAAATGATAGTAATTGGTCAGTTGTCAAACAAAAGTTTATGAAGGCTGGCATTAATGGAATTTGACAATGCATGTAGGATCAAGGGCATCACATTTTTTAACCTATTGATATGCCAAATTGAGTCCTGAAATCCCACATGTAACCTTCTCCATGACAAGAATGTAGGTCATTACTTACAATTCGATGGCCTGATATTATATATATATATGAGAGAACATACCTAAAGGGGAGTCTTAGAAACAATGAGCATATCGGGAGTTTTGATAGTCTTAGAAACAATGGGCTTAGCTAGGATGCCCAGAAACCCTTAGCAGGCTGCCCGGGGCCCTGCTTGGGCTTTCTGCTATTTAGCACAACTTTTACATTAAATTGTATATACTATTGGTGCATTATCCTTCAATACTCCAACACCCCTTCTTAATGGTACAATAACAACAAAAACATAAAACTAAAATTTCTTTGTAAGTAACTTCACTTTCCAATTCCATAGTTCAAAATCAATAAGGCACTCCATCTAGCTATCTCATCACCCTCACAAGGGTAGTATTTCAGAATTTCTGAACACCTCTAATTCCCTAACACCGAAGTCAGTGCAACTCTTTGAATTCCTGAGTTCCCGATTCCAAAACTCCCAAATCTAGTTCTGAATTTGTGAATTACTTGGACAACAATCCATGCTTTGTTAAATCTTCTCTGATTCTGTTGTGTTCTTCTGCTCGTAGGCACAATGAAAATTAGTATGTTGTAGTTGAGTTATATCTTTCCAAGCACAATTGCATTCTCAAATCAAATGTTCTTGCTTATCTCTGAATCATTATATAGGTAGTGTAGGGTTGTGGCCCTTCCTCTTCTTTCCTTCCACCTTGGTTTGAATACTTTGTTATTGTGTTCAAGTCCTATTGAAACATGCCCATAAATAATTTTGTTCCTCAAAAGAATCTGTTATGTTTAACAATCTGTGAGAAATGATGTTGTAACTTGTTCTTCATGTGCATTAACACTTGCTACTCAAAATGTGTTCTTGTTTGCTTAGGGCTTCCATTCTCCTACCAATGACATTGCATATGACAATTAGTTTGTTGTAGCTACCCCTTATTGTGTCTGGCATGCTTTGGTCTTCATGTTACCCAACTCTCTCCATGATGTCTACATAGGGTTTCTGCAGACATCTCTTTGTCTATAAAATCATGGCATTTAGGGTTACTGTATACAAGTCTTCATGCTGCATTTAGCTCAGGGTGTCTGCCTTCATCAATGATTGTCAGACTTTGAGTTAATTCCAATTGTATGCAAGATTTATCTATTGTGCACATATTGTAAGATGCTTCTTTGATGGCTGCTGTGGGCATTTCCTCTCCATCATTGCGTTGAATGAATGGCTTTGATCTTTTCCTATTTTAATTTGCAATACAGGCTTACTAATGGATTTGAATTCTATTTTTATAAAAAATTGCAATTTGAAGTTTAGGAAATTTGCAGTTGACATTTACAAGAATTTTAAATCTCCCCCTCTTTGAATTCTCGTAATAATCTTAAACTTTGAACTTTTAGTTATTGCTGAACAGATGGATCTTTATTGACATAAAACACAAAATTAAAAATGAATATTTTGTCAAGGACTGTTCACAAGGTCCTCTTTGGGTCTTTTGAGGTGCCATATCCTGTTTTTAAATATCTTGAAAATCAAAGAAAATGTATATTCCTAATATATAGGAATACACAGCAATAAAGGCTTCCAATATTTGGTATTTTGGTTCCCAAGCAGTTTTTATAGGAATTGGTGAAAATTTAGCCTTAAATATTTGAAACACTTCCAACCACTTTGCTGGATTTCATTGGGAAGCATATTTATTTTGAATTTGCAACTTTCCAAGGGCTCTAGAATTATAGATGCTGATATAAATATCATGTATGCAGTATGTGAAGCCCAAGGTTTACACACTGAACTGTGGAATGGCCTTTGGCCAGGCATCAATGCTTCTGTCACTTAGAGCCAAGGGAAATCATGCTCTTATGCCTAGCTCAACAAGTAAGTGTACTATGTGAGTCTCTACTTCATTCAGGCTTATGCAATTTCTCAATAAGTTCAAGGGCACACTCATAGCTTGTTGCAATATGGTCTACTAGAGCTTGAAAGTAAGATATCCTATCAAAATCCAAGGGTCACTCATACGCAAGTGTCAGAAGCACAGTCGAAAATGTTAATAAGATTTGTGTTTTTTTTTTGGTAATTTATGCGATCTTAGTAGGTTCATATATCTAGTCATTCTTTGTTAAAAAATATGCTGATGATCTGTCTTTTTTCTATCATAGAAAAACTACACCTGCCAGTAGTGAATAAATCCAGTGGTTCTTCCATTGATATGTATATCAAGGTAATATTTTTCCCTTTTTTAAAGATGTTACTTAAGAAATCTCGAAATTCGTTCTTAAGTAACATGTAAATGCTCACTTAGCTCCTTTTAAAGGAGTGCTTAATACTTATTATAGGCCAGCTGATGAAATTATGTCTTCTTCAGGCAAAAGAGTTGGAAGTAAATACATAGTATTACATTGAATTACTGGCAAAAGGAATTAGCAAAACACAAGAAGAGATTGCAAAGGATATTCAAAGATCAAGATACTTTTTCCCATAGGAATAAATTGATTATGGTATTGCTGATAAGATCCTCCCAAAACAGGGTTTGGTCATGGAGAAAAGGGTAAGCATTAACCATTTTTAATTCATTTATACTAAATGTCTTTCCTTAAAATTTAACCTAGGTTTGCAGGATTGTTGCTGAACATATTCTACACTTCCTTCTCATTATGTTCTTTTCTTTGATTCTACATTGATAAATATTTTCATTCTGTTTAATGACTTGCAGAACTATGATGAGATGCTTGCTCAATCAAAAGCTACACGGATGAAATCTGGTAGGGCTGGTCCATTGGCTGCTCCAGCAGGTAGGCCCTAGGTATAGATCATTGATGAGTTACCTTTTCCAGTTAGCATGAGTTGTTCAGAGATTGCTACAACTATCATTGTTGGAAGAATTTGTATAACCTGAAAGATGTATCTTAATATGACCCTTATCAATCTATGTTATTTTCTAGAATGCATACAGTGCTTTGTATATTGTCAAAATTGCAATGAACTTCTGGACAGGTTGTAAACAAACATTCAAGGAAATATGATTAAATACCTAATGAAAGCAAGCACTCCAGAAAATGTAAATCATGTATTTCATTGATCTTCTCTGCGTCTGTGATCTGTTGTTTATATTGTCAGATTTTGCTTAATTACACATCTTGTTTGTGTGTTTTGGATTTTACTGCATAACATATTTTAAGTCCTACATTTTATGTGAACTCTTCACCCATCATCAAGGAAACTAACTGTAAGATAGAAAGTAGTGTTGAGTGGGCTTGTATAAGGTAGGAGGGAAAGTCAGGATATATACAAGGTAGAAGGGAAAGGAGAGGAGCATATCGTCCTCCTCTCCTTTCCCTTCTACCTTATATATATTATATATCCCATGAAGTTCTCTCCTACCTTACACATAGCATATGAATTTCCCTCCTACCTTATATTAATAAATAGGTGCACTCTTCATTTGCAGCATTGCTTTCCAACTGATTGGTTTCCCTGATTATGAGTGAAGAGTTCATCTAAAACATTGGGTTTAAAATCTCTTATGCGGTAAAATCCAATAATCACATAAGCAATATGTACACCTGCAAATATCTGCATTCTAATATAATTATAGCCTATTGCAAGCCATTTTCCCTTTTTGCCATGAATCTTTTAGTTTGGAAACAATGGTCGTTGCTTGTTTATTCAGCAATCCTAACTCCTGAACAGAAAATCAATTTATTTGATGCAAAAAAATCTTTTCACTGAACTTGATACACTTGAAAACTTATGAAAATTCATGGGTTTGGGTTTCCTTTTCAATTATTAATGCTATTGGTGTAGAAAATATAAAACTTAGCATTGTCTTGGGTATTTAGATCCACCCAACTATCGTGAATGAAACAAGGTTGTAAGATTTAATTTTGTTTGATCCACTCATACACATTGGGCTTAATCAAACTTTGGTTTTGGATACGATTAACCATATCACAAGATAAACTCCTTTTCTTTCCAAGAAAAGCCTCACAGGATTCTCCTCCTCTTCCCTGGAATATCTTGATGAAGGGAAGCTCAACAACTAGCTGCAATGGTGGTTGGTAACCCAGTCAGACTCAGCAGGACTTGAACCTTAGCCAGACTAGAACTGGAGACCTTACAGTGAACTCCACCTTGAAACAACCTATTTGAACTGATTGAGATAACCCATTGGGCTTCACAAGGTGAACCCTTTCCATATGGTCAAACCATATTGGTTGTTAGGTTCATTTACAAACTAAAAATGAAGCTGGTGAAGACGATTATGACTCTAATCCAACCACAAAAGTTTTAATGCCAAGTCTGCAAGATAATTTCTGCACACTAGATTGGGTTATGTATCATAGTGCTTTTGAAAATACGTTGTTGGAGATATTTTTATGTAGTTTGGTTGGTTGCTTTGTTAGAGTCACACCTTCAGAATTTGCCTTGATCTATGTTGAAGAAAATTTGTCAGTTTGAAGACTAAATTTGAAATTGCTCATAATGCTACTGGTGTTCAGTTATTTGGCTCATATTTTTTAGCTGACTTTGCTTCTCCATCTTTTTGTTTATGTCTTCTGACCAACTTGCTTGTTTGTCACAACCCTCGATTTTTTTTTCTTTTCCCCGTAGATGATAAATAATTTGTTTGAGTAAAACTTAGCTAGGAACTTGGTGACAAGGTAGACATCTGAACTGGAAATACAATCTTCAACTGAAAGGTGGCCTATTTTGACATCATGAATTTATGCTTTAAATGCTCACAAGTTCATTGGATAAATGGATGCTAGCTCGACTCATCCATTCCTCTTGTTAAATTCATATTGTTTTTAATCTAAAAAGATTAACATTATGCATTGAATATTCCAAATCAATTTTGTTTCTAAAGTTGTACAATCTCCTAGATACCAAAATGGTTCTTGGATAAAAAGTCTGTGATGGAAAGAAGCAGTTATAAATGGTGTAAGTTTCATTTTTGAACCCTTCTTGTGGAAAAAACACTGCTATTTGAGATTGGTACAAATAAACCCTCTCTTATTTGTTTTGACATCATGTGATACATTTAAATTCCTAATAAAGTGATTTGCCTAAGGACGCCTATCAAATGTCGCCCTTTCTTGTGTTTAGTTTTTTTTCCTTTGTTGCACTTAATTTCTTTTGGGTTCGCTCTTTCTAGGGATTCACTCCTTTTGGCTGTTGAATGTTCTAGTGCTAGTTTTGTTATTCTCTTTATTACAAAATTTGAGTTCATGTTGGTTTCATTTGATTCTCATGCTATTTCTTGTGAATCTCAATAGTGACCAAGAATAGTGCTTGAATTAGTCATTATCACGATGTTAGCTTCAATTTAGAAAAAATCCCACCTAGCCAGAACCCTTATATCCAATGGCTATTCTCTTAATCAGATCAACAGATCCTTTCTTTCTGTTCTTCACCCTAAACCCAAATGACCCCCTCTTAATTCTCAAACCCAAGGCCTAGTCTCTCTCCTTGGTATCTCTGGCATCACTGATTGTTTCTCAAGATTACTTTAAAAAAATAATATTAAAACCATTTTAAAACCCCACAAAACCATCAAGCAATTACTAGAAGTGTTAATGACAAGTGAAATCCCTTTCTCTCAGAAGGAGTCTACCAAATTTTGTGTTCTTGTGGAAAATCTTATATTGGCCAAACCAGTAGAACCATCCAAGCCCAGTTGGAAGAACATATGGCGGATACTAAACACAATCACGTGAACAAATCTGCCATAGCGGAACGCTCCTTCAACTCCAAACATCTCATATGTTTTGACTAAATAAAATTTTTGGCTTCCACTTCTCATTGCACTTCCCGCCTTATACGGGAAGCTTTTGAAATAGAAAATAATCTCCATAATTTCAATAAAAAAGATTGTTATAAATTGAGTCAATCTTGGAAACTATTAATCTTTCCTCCTTTATTATTTTTCTGTTTAGTTACTTTCCTAATCTTCTCATCTTTA
>LPNX010650214.1:32425-51902 GCA_001517045.1 Pseudotsuga menziesii
TCCCCACCATAAAAACTATATTTTTTATCTATTGATCTCTTTCGATCCTTATTTTATGCACCATTATTAATTTAATATAGCTTTTCATCCTTTATCTACTAACCCTAGGGTTCTCATCCATTGCTCATTCTTAACGACTAACCCTTGAAATTTTTCTATCCATCAATGCTTCTTCTCCTCCCATGATGATGGGTGGAGTGTCCACCCGAAACGTCATGTTTACAAAATTTGAATACAATGCAATCCAGAAACAAAAATCACAATAGGTAAATGGTTATTTGCTCTTAACACTGCCCCCCCCCCACCATCAGCTCGACTAGGTGAAAAAACTGAAAAATGGGTCTTAACACAATACTCTGTAAATTGAGTAAGAGGGAAAAAACCTCATGGGAATCCCCTCCCATGAAAGAGAATGTAAAAAATTAATCTAGATAGAAAGTTTTGTGTGGAAATTGGTGAATAGTAGGAGTAAAATTTGTAGCTTCAGAGTCTAAAGAGACATGTTGGAGGTCTTCTTCAATGGGAACTTGATTTGGGACAAGTCCTCCAATGGCTTCTTCAATAAGAACTTGATTTGAGATGAGTTCTCTAAAGTCTTCCGATTAGAGAATGCATGGAGTAGAAACTGCTAAAAGTGGATACATGTAGTTGACTTTCTTGTTGCGCTCCTTTTTTTCCAAAAGTATGTACCAGCAATCTTCTTCTTTATGTGGTTTTTATTGCAGTAAGGACACCATGATTGCTCGTCTTTGGTCTTGCCATCACATGAGCCTAAATTTTCATGAAAAATCCTTGGGTTTTTGCTCCTTTTTGTTTGGGATTTTGCTTGCTTGTGCCCTTCTTCCACTCATTGGCTGCAAGTGCATCACTATTGAAGCATCAAACAAAAACAACATTCCATGGCTACTAGTGTGAAGATATATCAATGCCAGAACATCATCAATCACTAGGGCACCATCACATAGAAGCAATGATCTAACATCGAAGAACATAGGCCACCCAAATATCCATCAACATGTCACTCCTTGCTGAAGCATGTGAAAAAATTCACATGTGGACACCCATGCAAAATGGGGGGTAACACCTGGCATGGAGCAGAATATTCTCAGTAACCTTGGTGCTTGCTAAGTTTGTATTCTATAGGTGATAGGTCTTTTCTGTTAAAAACCTTTTGCATCTGTACTTGAAGCTATATGACCCAAATTCCAATGTATTTGATTCTCATGTGACTTTTCTATTCTTTGCTTAATCTTTTAGCACTTGAGGCAAAATATCAAAGGTGTTTGATGATGAAACCTTTTTAGCAATTGGAGAAAGGAAGTATGCATCTGATGTAAGGTTCCAATCATGAGTAGTCTCTGCCTCATTTTTCTGTACATGACCAACTTTAAACTTAACTGACTTGTCTCCACTGAGTAGCCTGTTTCTGATCTCCTTATCAGAAACAGGAAATGCATCTCCTATGTCTTTTTTGTTCTTGCCTTAGTCTGTTAGCACTTGATGAAAATATCCCTAAGCCTTGTAATGATGAACCTTTTTAGTAATTGGCAAAAGGGGCCAACAGGAGTGTGGTCTAGTGGCAAGCAACAAGGTAATCGGGCTTGTATTAACATGGAGACCTGGGTTCAGAGCCCCCCAAGTGGGCTCCGATGAGGCCCAGTGCAAGTCCTGGGTGAATTTGAGTGCAAGTGCAAGTCCTGGGTGTGTACTTGAAGCTATATGAACCAAATTCCAATGTATTTGATTCTCCTGTGACTTTTTTGTTCTTTCCTTAATCTTTTAGCACTTGAGGCAAACTCTCAGAGTTGTTTGATGATGAAAATTAAAAAATTCAAATAAAGGGCAAAGTTGGTTCAGTAAAATATTTTAAGACAACCAAACAAAAGAAAATTAAAAAATTCAATAAAGGGCAGGTTGGCTCAGTAAAATATTTTAAGAAAAAAATGTATAAATGTGAGGCCAATGTCCTCATTCATCACTCATCCAAAATTCAGTTTTTAGCTCTGATTTTCAGACTGTTTACTGAGGCATAATTTGGGTGGAGAAGAGGGCAGCCGTAGGCTTGATTTATTAGACGTTTTTAGTGTGTATACAACTCTGAAATTTCGGGTATGCATTAGCTCTGAGGTAGCCGCAATAACATACTCACAACAACAAAAATCTGATGTGGAGGCATTTAAATAGACAACCAATGTACCATTTAAGTCTAAAAGCCTTCTTTCAGCCTTGAAGCAGAGCAAAATCAGACACAAGTCAGATCTTTGGCATCTGAAGATCATCTAAGTATTGAAGCTTTGTAACCCAGATAAAAGGTAGCAGCAAAATATGTCAATCGGATGGATTGAAGACAAATAAGTTAAAGTTCTTGTAACAAGTTTTGAAAATGTGTAAAGTGCAATATAAATCAGGTCTATTTATATAAATCAAGCCACCTTGAGATTTGTCTTGAGACATACTGAAGCTGCCAAAGTGAAGAAGACAGGAATAATGAGTTGTTTCGACATTAACCTATGATTTGACACGTTACATCCTAAACATGAAGTCGACTTTATTAATTCTACAGTTATTGATTGTAAAACAATTGCAATTGAATGAGTTTGGAAAGCTTATTTGACTGCGCTCTTTTGTGCTCTTCTTGAAGTCATATTTTAGTGAGTTTTAGAGCAGACTTGAGGGCTGATTCTGTAGCATCCTATGACAGGGTTTTGAGGGCACTCATTGACTGTGCCTAGGGAAAATGTGATTGGGTTCCATCAGCATATCTTTTGGATGATTGGGCATGAGTTCACGAGTAGCATTGTATTGAGCATACTTAGATGACTTGAATGCTTAGGAATACTTCTTGATGACTTGACACAGTCTGTACATAACAGTGATGTGACTGGGACAATGGCATCAATGATTAATTGACTTAGACATGTGACATGAAAAAGCTGTAGTATGATGACAAGTACAATAGACGCTTGATGACTGACATACCTTTGAAGACATGGCAGGCGATGATGACCTCCAGCTGATTGAGGTCTGAAATTAATACTGATTGTACATGCCAAAGTACTCATTTGATTAACATACTTTAAATACTATTTTTCAGACTTCAGAGACAGATATGTGCTACCCATTTTGTGTGAATGAATGATGAAATGCTTGCTAATGGAACACTACTATACACACTGTCATAAATGGACTGATTTTTACAAGTATTTAATACCACATTGAATGCATGACAGGAATGAATGAGTCACTATGCTTTCTAGAAGATAAGTACCTCAAGTTTGGATATTTCAAATACATTGTATTATTGTGCTAATACACTTTCTTGTCCTCTATTTTGCTACTGCTATACTTGTGCTTACACTTAAATGAATGAGACCATACATTTGTTGAATGATATAGGCATGATCTAAAGTTGGAATTGGTCACTTGCTTATCATGAAATAAAGTATTAGTGAATGAAATTGATATGCTGATTTGCATTTACAAGATTCATAATTTTATATAGTATGTCTTCTTCATTCCTCTTTTAACTTCATAAAGGCACTGGTCTCTGATTTGGTCACTAATATTTTTGCATTGAAGAAATAGTCTCTTGTCCAAGTGTCTTGCAGAAGGGCTCTCCCCTTGGAGTTTACGACACTCCAAAGAAGTCACATGGATTGTGACCGAGGTGACATTGGAATTTGGGGCACATCCTTCTTACATGCTTACTGGGCTACCCTGCTAGTTTTCCCAGTAACAACTAGCTATAAGGCCATTGTTACCATAACCTGCAACATCCAATACAGATTATTGACATACTGTAAACGGAAGTAAAAATTTGCACTAAAGTATAACATGTCATATTTTGCTCATGTTTCTTCTGAAAATACAATATTATTCTTCATTTTTGAATTGTAACTAATTTCACACAACATATTTTTGTACTGTATGGTGATTTAGGTCACAACTAACTGATATTCTTGATGGTTCAAAGGAGAAGCCGAATGTTGGAGCACTACTGCAGGTGCCTATATCTACTTTTGTTTTCTTCATGTGCTATACAAATTTCTAATTCTATAAAATTTCCATCTATTTTCTCTAGTCCCTGCGTTGTTGACTATTTTCTGCAATTTTTGTAACAATAAGCTGGTTTTATGTAGTAGCTTACCTAGCACTGATTGAGGAATGAATAGCATTGCTATCTATATATAGTTTGTTGTGTTCACCTATATATGCAAGATATTCTTGATCTAATATTTAAAATCAGTTCAGAGCTCTGCAATTAAATACTTTAGGATGACAAGTACGATTCAGATATACAGTGAATAATGTCAAATTGGCACTCATCTCATTTAAATATGTAGTAGCTAGGTGATATCTTGTCTTATGTGTGCTCTTGTAAGTTCCTAACTAGTGTTAACCCCATGGAAGTTATAAAAATCATTGGAATGACTGGCTTTGAGAAACTAGGTTTTGGAAGTTTGATCTTGGACATGATTAGCCCTGCCAAGCCATCCTTGGGATTTGGGTGTTTGGCTATTGGTGTTTGGGATTACCACTTGTCCACCTCTGTATTGGCCCTAGTGAATAGCATTTAACGTTGCATGGGGGTAGTGGGTGTACTATGTTTGATCAGGTTCATTGGTGAGAGATCTGATGGTTGATTTTTGATAAGTGCTTTTCATAACCTAGCCTTCTCTCTCCCTTGTAGCATCTTCTTGCATTTTGGTTTTGAGGAGTTGAGAGCTCGACCCTTTGCACATTCAGTTAAGTTCTTTCTTGGCCATGACTATTAGCCTGGGTTGTAAGTGTTTTTGTTGACTGACTGTTGGCTATTGAAAATCTTTGAACTGCATCCAAATTGTGTGTTCAGCTATGTTTGGATAAAGGTAGACTCATACCTTCCTCTATTTTTTTTTAGTGCATTGTTTTTGGTTGATGGGTAGGAATTGTTGTTTGGTTGAGTGACTCTGCCTTGTGTTTTTCTTTCCCTTTGTTACATTTGAGCTCTATCATTGTTTTGTTATTGTTACTTTCACTTGTTTGGTCACTAATGTATGAGGCCAAGTTGTTCTTTGGTCAGTCTGTTTGCAGGGTTTGATGTTGTCGTTTAAGCCCTCGACCCTTTGCATGGCTCAGAGTCCAGACTGTGAGCTATTAATGCACAGTAGGTGGAATTGTTGGTTATCTGTTGGTTTTCCAGTGGTCGAGGCCGACATTTGCATGATTTATTTTTTTGAACAGCTCATTGTGTTATATCTCTTGAGCATTGTTTTCCATGGTCATCTTGGGCTTAAGGGCATTTGATTTTACTACTTATTGCTAAGACTTGGTGATTGACAACCTTACTGTTGTAACAATTTAAATAACAACAACACACTCTAGATTTGACTATTCTGAAATTCCTCAGAGCAAAAACAACTTCTGTCACACACACAATCACTTGCTAATCAAGTTTCAGTAAATACTTCTGTTCTGAAAATCATTCTATTCCTAGAGGATCATCTCTAACAAAAAACACTAACTTCAAAATCACAGGTACGTGTCACAAAGCAACATAGAATTTCTAGAGGCGTTCATGTTTCCTATCTTATTATCATTTATCCCAAAAACACCATTTAATTCTAGAAATATTAAACTTGTTGTACAATACCACCTAGCAGATTCAATGCCATCTAGTTTTCCTTCCTTTCACAAAGCCATCTTGCCCTCATAACCTTGTACCTTTTACAAAATTTGATGTTGAACCTGTACTATTTCTTGGATTTCGTTCTTTTATGTCTATCTACAGTGACAATGTAGAAATAAACTTGAGAAGCTAGGCTACGGTAAGATTTGTTTCCAAAATCCCCTTAGTACTGTAACGAGACCTGCCTACCCTACCAAAGTCATTCTTAGATCAAATTAATTTTATCTCCTTTTTTATGGTCTCTATATGTGATTACATCTCTGTGATGCAATTTACATGATCTGCTAAGAGATCATGGCACCTGTAGTCACTAGAACCGTGGTTAAATCGTATTACATGTATGCAGCTGGTGTATGACTCTCATGGTGCATATTAAAAGCTATGAAAGCATGGGTAAATCTTGACCATGTTTTGCATTTTCTGGAATTTCTATTATTGATGGTAGACTTTGAACTTTACAAAATATGCTTACTGTAATATCGATTCAGACCTGTTGCGACCTGATATGCTGCTAAAATGAGGAGTTTTCGTTGGGCCAACAACTGTGATCTTGTGGTGTATCCGCATGATAAAAGTAAGCTCATCGAGGATCAGCCACCACCTTGGTCTTGACCATGAAACTACTGTGTGAAGGAATGATGACATGCTGCGAATTGGAGAGTGGAAGTATTGCCCAGCCACTGCGTGCAAATTCAAAACTACTATTGACATGAAGGAGGTTTACTAAACTGATTGGTAGTAAGCCTGTGTTAAATTGTAGTCTTCACTCTTTGATTTGTATTAGTAATGGCTAGTTAGCATCATTTACTCTTTCCGAAGTGTGAAAAATTGATTGGAGAGAATTACAGTTTATGGAGTGATAAGATACTAAACATTATTGAATTTAGAGATCTTGAACAAACCATCTTAGGCATAGTGGAAAAAATTGGCATCAGCAAAAAATCAGCGAGGGTCTAGAAAACATCTTCTCGACAACATCGGCGAAAAAATCGGCAAGCCGTGACAAGCATTAAAAAATGCAAATTTTGTATGTCAATAGGGTCAAAATTAGCTTATCGATTTTCCCCTATTTGCCAAAATTTCCTGTTTTTTCCTGATCTTTCCCGATTTTTTCCCAATTTTCTCAAGTTTTTGCTGGTTTTTTTGCCAATTTTCCCAAATTTTTGCCGATTTTCCCGATATTTTTTTTCCGATTTTTCCCAATGTCTGATTTTTTGAAAAATCAGAATTTTTTCGGGCCGAAAAATTGACATCTAGAAAAAATTGCGATTTTTCGAGACATCGCCGAAAATTGGCGATTTTTTCCACTATGATCTTAGGTAAAGAATACAGACCAACAAATTATCCCAAAAACTATGATAAAAGACATAAAGAGGCACTTATGCTTCTCAAACTATTAGTGGTAGACACATTAGTTCTAGAAGTAAGAAATTCCATTGTAGCACCTATATTGTGGACAAATCTCCAATAAGTATCAAACATCATAAGTTGGGTGGTCATTGTATTTTAAAAATATTTTGTTTTAACGTTTCCACCAAGTTACAGGATGGAGGACTAGTCTCTAAATATTTATTGCACTTGAAGGATATTAATGATCAATTTTTTTCTATTAAGAAGCCGGTGGATGATGAGGATATGGTTGCTTTGTTGATGCGGAGTTTTCTGCCATCCTTTGATTCATTTGTTGAGTCCTTACATCTACTTGGGGAGAACCAACAACTTACATTTGAGAAGTTATTAACACTTTTTTGTACAAAAGGAGAGGAGGCTAGATCAGATAGAAGCATCAACTCCATCCACTATAATGAGTGCATTAAGTGCAAAGTTCAAAGGCAAAGACAAAAAAAAATGCTAGAAATGTATCAAAGAGAACAAATTCAGATGTTATTACTGCAATAAGCCTGGACACTTCAAGAGATATTGCCAAAAAAAAATATGACTTGGCATGTGGTCAAATGAAATCAAGGCATGCAAATGTTGCCGAAAGAGGTGAAGAAGAAGCAGTGGGTGATTTCACATTTGTGGCATGACATAATCAATCAACTAAGTCTATAGCCTGGTATTCGACTCAGGTGCATCTCACCACTACAACTGTCACAAAAACTGGTATGTAAATTTCACTGAAGATAAGAGTAATAGTGAATCTATTGTTTTGGGTGATGGATGGACTCACTATGTTAGAGGATGTGAGGTTGTTCATGTCATACTGAACAATACTTTAAGTTATACTTTCAAAAACATTTGATATGTTCCTAACATGAGCAAAAATCTCGTCTATTAGTGAGATAACTAGGAACCCTAATATTTTGGTAAATTTTCAAGGAAGCAAATATATGGTCACTACTCTCGTGATAACAAGGTAACTATAGTTTGTATTGGTGAAAAAGGGTTGTATACACTGGTTGATTCTAAAAACAACACAGGCACATGCACCAGCTGTGGTAGATAATACAAATGTACTTTGGAATGAAAGGTATGGACACCTAAGTTATCAATATTTATTTGTACTTAATAAGACTAATATGGTGGATGGTCTTCCATCCATTTAGGATTGTTAGAGGTATGTGCAAGATTGTTAGAGATATGTGTAGGTTGTCAGTTATGAAAACAACATTGGCTTTCATTTGATACTGACAATAAAACATGGCAAGCCAAATGAGTTTTGGACCTAGTACATGTTGATTTGCATGGTCTAATGAAAACACTTACAATATATGGAGATAAGTATTTCCTATTACTGGTTGATGACTATTCAAGGAAAATTAGGGTTTTTTTTATGAATAATAAGTCAAATTGTTGTTCAAATTTTGTAACATGAAAAGCTTTGGTAGAGAAACAAACAAGTAAACAACTGAAAGCTTTAGGATATGATAATGGAGGTGAGTTTGTTTCAACTTAGTTCAAAGAATCTTGCAAAAGGGAAGGTATACATAGGCGGTATACCACTCCATAAACTCCACAAAAAAAAGGAGTCATGGAAAGGAGGAATAAGATAGTTGTGGAGATGGCAAAGTGCATGGTGCACAACTAGAATGTACCATAGCCATACTGGGAAAAACCAGTGAATGTTGTGGTTTACATCCTTAACAAAACTCCTTGTAAATATTTGTAGGATATCACTCTTGAGGATTCATGGTTAGGAAGAAAACCTTTTGTAAGAGATTTTCATATTTTCAGTTGTATTGCTTTTGCAAATATTCCCAAGGAAAAACGTTCCTAATGAATAACTGGATGTTTCTACGAAAAAAATTGTGTTTAATAGAGATGTTGTAGATGAGAAAATATCATTCTTCTGTGATGATGGTAAATCTATGGATAGTACTAAGTAGTGTATGGGAAATTTTTTCCCATGCAAGAACAAGTTCTGGTGTTGAAATCAAACAGGACTCAAAGCCACAAACATCATAGGAGTCAAGTTCCAAGGAGGGGTTTGGTGAAGAAGAGGGGGATTCTCAATCTTCACAACAGAGAGGGATTCTTGATCTTCACAGCAAGAACAAGAGGGCCAACAATGGAAATGGAAGTGTTATTATACCATGATGGAAGGATATTGAGAAGATGAGTTGCCAAAGGCACTGGAAGGAAAGACTACACGATTGAGGAAACAAATTGTGCAAGGTAGTGAGTAGGTAAATTTTTATCTAACTTCTGTTATTTTTGTGTCAGGTATTTGAACCTAGCACATTTGAAGAATCCAAAGGAAAAATTGAATCAGAGGCTACCATGAAAGTGAAATATGATGCATAGATGAAAAGCAAGACTTGGGTGTTGTCAACATTGCCTCTAGGGAAGAAAGCACTTGGTTGTAAATGGATTTTTAAAGTCAAATATAAACTAGATGGTTCTTTATACAAATACAAAGCTTGTCTTGTCGCCAAAGGATATGCACAAGATGAAGGGGTGTACTATGAAGAAACCTTTTCCCCCACATCCAAAATGGTAACTTTTCGACTAGTTATCTCCATTTCTGCTCATCCTGGATGGAAGATATACAGATGGATGTTAAAAGTGACTTGATGTAACCGCAAGGGTTTCATTTTTTTGGAAAGAAACATCTAGTTTTTTGGTTGGTAAATTCCTTGTATGGATGGTAAAGTCCTTGTATGGACTCAAGTAGGCTCTCAAGCCTGGTATTTCAAACTTGATCAATACCTTAGAGATTCTAGAGTTAGAAAAACCTATTATGAACCCACTTGCTACGTCAAAAATAGTGACGATGATATATTGATCTTATTTTGTCTATGTTGATGGTATTCCCATCACCAAAAGAAGTGCCAACAAGATTCAACAGGTGAAATTTGATATTTGATCTATTTTTGAAATTACTGATTAAAGCCTGCTTCATTATTGTTTAGGTGTAGAATTTTTGCAATCTAAGCATGCTATCTTTTTATCACAAGTCAAGTATGCCAAAGCACTCTTCAAAAAATTTAGAATGACTGAATGTAATCCTACATCTACACCTATGGAAGTTGGCATAAAAATCTCAACTTACACGGACTCACCACTAGTCAATGAGTCATTGTATTGGAAATTGGTTGGTAGTTTGATTTATCTTACTACCACCCAATCAGATATATGTTTTTTAGTGCTTTGTCTATTTCTCAATTCATGTCTAATCCCGAAGAGTTACATTGGCAAGTTGCAAAACGAGTCTGTCAATATTCAAAGGGACCCTTGACTTTGGCATTCTATATCAGAGATTTGTTGACTCCATGCTAGCAGCGCATATTGATTTCAATTAGGTTGGATCAGTTGATACAAGGAAGTCAGAAACAGGTTATGTGTTCACTCTTGGTTTAGGAAGGTAATTTCATGGCAAAGTAATCTACAACCTACAGTTGCCTTATCCTCCATTGACAAAAATGCAAGGCAGACTTCAGTATAGGTTTTGAGGAAATGTGGTTATGAAGAATATTGGTCGATCTTCAACTTGACCAAGCAGTGATAACCCCACTTTTTTGCGGCAATCAAAGTGCTCTCAAAATGGTGAAAAATTGAGTCTATCATGCCATAACTAAGCATATTGAAGTTCATCACAATGACATCAGATAGTTGGTTGACAATCAAGACATTTGCCTTTATTATTGTCCTACAGCAGAGAAAATATTGACATATTGACAAAACCACTTGGTAATGATAAGTTCACTCATCGTGCCATGTTGTTAAAAAGAAAGCTAACTCCAGCTAGATTTTCATAATGGTGTAATGAGCTAACACATAAGATTTCACTCATAGTGCCATGTTAGAAGGAAATTTAACTCCAACTAGATTTCCATCATGGTGTAATGTATTTGATGACAATGTGGCAATGTTAGATGGAAAACTATTTTATGAAAACTAACACACATTAGATTTTAATCACCGTGCAATGTTTTAAGAACGAAAACTAACTCCAACTATATTTCCATCATGGTGCATTGTGATTGATGACAATGTGGCTGTGCTAGATGAAAAATTACACTATGAAATCTTACACACATTAGATTTCACTCACTGTGCAATGATTTAAGGATGAAATTTAACTTCAGCTAGATTTCCAACACAATCCATTGTGATTGATAACAATGTGGTTGTGTTACATGAAAAACTACCTTATGAAAACTAACACACATTAGTTTTCACTCATTGTGCCATGTTGTTAAAATGAAAGCTATCTCCAGCTAGATTTTCATCATGGTGTAATGAGTTAACACACATAAGCTTTCCTTTATAGTGCCATGTTGTTAGAAGGAAAGCTAACTCCAGCTAGATTTTCATCATGGTGTAATGTATTTAATGACAATGTGGGTGTGTTAGATGGAAAACTACTTTATGAAGATTAACATACATTAGCTTTACTCACCGTGTAATGTTTTAAGAATGGAAACCAACTCTAGCTAGATTTCCATCATGGTGCATTGTGATTGATAACAATGTGGTTGTGCTAAATGGAAAAATACACTATGAAAGCTTACACACATTAGATTTCTCTTACCGTGCAACGATTTAAGGATGAAAGCTAACTCCAACTATATTTCCAACACGGTGCAATGTGCTTGATGACAATGTGATTGTGTTAAATGGAAAACTACCTTATAAAAGCTAACACACATTAGTTGTCACTCATCGTGCCATGTTGTTAAAAGAAAAGCTAACTCCAACTAGATTTTCATCATGGTGTAATGAGCTAACAAACAAAAGCTTTCCTTTATAGTGCCATGTTGTTAGAAGGAAATCTAACTCCAGCTAGATTTCCATCATGATGTAATGTATTTGATAAAAATGTGGCTGTGTTAGATGGAAAACTATCTTATGAAAGCTAATCGACATTAACTTTATTGACCGTGCAATGTTTTAAGGACGAAAGCTAACTGTAGCTAGATTTCCATCATGGTGCATTGTGATTGATGACAATGTGGTTGTGCTAGATGGAAAACTACATTATGAAAGCTAACACACATTAGAATTCACTCACTGTGCAATGATTCAAGGATGAAAGCTAACTCTAGCTAGATTTCCATCACGGTGCTATGTGATCAATGATGATGTGGTTTTGTTGATGGAAAACTACCTTATGAATGCTAACACACATTATCTTTCACTAATCATGCTATGTTGTTAGAATGAAAGCTAACTCTAGCTAGATTTGCATTATGGTGTAATGTATTTGATGACAATGTGGCTATGTTAGATGGAAAGCTACCTTATGAAAGCTAACACACATTAGCTATTACTCATCGCGCAACATTTAAAGAACGAAAGTTAACTCTGGATAGATTTCCAACATGGTGCATTTTGATTGATGACAATGTGGTTGTGCTAAATGAAAAACTACATTATGAAAGCTAACACACATTAGATTTCACTCACCGTGCAACAATTTAAGGTTTAAATTTAACTCCAACTAGATTTCCATGACGGTGCAATGTGACAATGAGGTTGTGTTAAATAAAAAACTATCTTATGAAAGATAACACAAATTATCTTTCACTCATCGTGCCATGTTGTTAAAAAGAAAGCTAACTCTAGCTAGATTTTCATAATGGTGTAATGAGCTAACACATATAAGTTTTCACTCATAGTGCCATGTTAGAAGGAAAGCTAACTCCAGCTAGATTTTCATCATGATGTAATGTATTTGATGACAATGTGGCAGTGTTAGATGGAAATCTACCTTACGAAATCTAACACACATTAGCTTTTACTCACTGTGCAATGTTTTAAGAATGAAAACTAACTCCAGATAGATTTCCACCATGGTGCATTGTGATTGATGACAATGTGGCTATGTTAGATAAAAAATTACACTATGAAAGCTTACACATTAAATTTCACTCATCATGCAACGATTTAAGGATGAAAGCTAACTTCAACTAAATTTCCAACACTGAACAATGTGATTGATGACAATGTGGTTGTGTTACATGGAAAACTACCTTATGAAAGCTAACACACATTATCTTTCACTCATCGTGCCATGTTGTTAAAAGGAAATCCAACTCCAGCTAGATTTCCATGATGGTGTAATGAGCTAACACACATAAGCTTTTCCTTATAGTGCCATGTTGTTAGAAGGAAAGCTAACTCCAGCTAGATTTCCATCATGGTGTAATGTATTTGATGACAATATCACTATGTTAGATGGAAAAATACTTTATGAAGGCTAACAGACATTAGCTTTATTCATCGTGCAATGTTTTAAGAATGAAAGCTAACTCCAGCTAGATTTCCATCATGGTGCATTGTGATTGATGACAATGTGGTTGTGCTAGATGATAAAATACACTATGAAAACTTACACACATTAGATTTCACTCACTGTGCAACGATTTAAGGATGAAAACTTACTCCAACTAGATTTCCAACACGATGCAATGTGCTTGATGACAATGTGGTTGTGTTACATGGAAAACTACCTTATGAAAGCTAACACATGGTAGCTTTCACTCATCGTGCCAAGTTGTTAAAAGGAAAGATAACTCCAGCTAGATTTCCATCACGGTGTAATGAGCTAACACACATAAGTTTTCCCTTATAGTGCCATGTTGTTAGCAGAAAAGCTAACTCCAACTAGATTTTCGTCATGGTGCAATGTGTTTAATAACAATGTGGCTTTGTTAGATGGAAAACTAACTTATGAAAGCTAACATACATTAGTTTTACTGACCATGCAATGTTTTAAGAATGAAAGCTAACTCTAGCCATATTTCCATCATGGTACATTGTGATTGATGATAATGTGGTTGTGCTAGATAGAAAACTACACTATGAAAGCTTAGACACATTAGATTTCATTCATCGTGCAATGATTTAAGGATGAAATATAACTTCAGCTATATTTTCAACATGGCGCAATGTGATTGATGACAATGTGGTTGTGTTACATGGAAAACTACTTTATGAAAGCTAACACACATTCGCTTTCACTCATTGTGCCATGTTGTTAAAAGGAAAGCTAAATCCAACTAGATTTCTATCATGGTGTAATGAGTTAACATACATAATCTTTCCCTTATAGTGCCGTGTTGTTAGAATGAAATCTAACTCCAACTAGATTTTCATCATGGTGTAATGTATTTGATGACAATGTGGTTGTGTTTGATGCAAAACTACCTTATGAAAGCTAACAAACATTAGCTTTACTCATCGTGCAATTTTTTAAGGATGAAAATTAACACCAACTAGATTTTCATCATGGTGCATTGTGATTGATGACAATGTGGTTGTGCTAGATGGACAACCACACTATGAAAGCTTACACACATTATATTTTACTCATCGTGCAATGATTTAAGTATAAAAGCTAACTCCAACTAGATTTTCAACACGGTGCAATGTGATTGATAACAATGTGGTTATGTTCCATGGAAAATTACCTTATGAAAGCTTAAACACATTGACTTTCACTCATTGTGCCATGTTGTTGAAAAGAAAGCTAACTCCAGCTAGATTTCCATCATGGTGTAATGAGGTAACACACATAAGCTTTCCTTTATAGTGCCATGTTGTTAGAAGGAAAGCTAACTCCAGTTAGATTTTCATCATGGTGTAATGTATTTGATAACAATGTGACCATTTTAGATGGAAAACTACCTTATGAAAGCTAATGTACATTAGCTTTATTCACCGTGCAATGTTTTAAGAGCGAAAGCTAACTCTAGCTAGATTTCCATCATGGTGCATTGTGATTGATGACAATGTGGTTGTGCTAGATGGAAAACTACATTATGAAAGCTAACACACATTATATTTCACTCACTGTGCAATGATTTAAGGATGAAAGCTAACTCCAGTTATATTTCAATCACAAAGCAATGTGATCGATGACAATGTGGTTGTGTTAGATGAAAAACTACCTTATGAAAACTAACACACATTAGCTTTCACTCATCGTGCCATGTTGTTAGAAGGAAAATTAAATCCAGCTAGATTTGCATCATGGTGTAATGTATTTGATGACAATGTGGCTGTGTTAGATGAAAAACTACCTTACGGAAGCTAACACATATTAGCTATTACTCACCGTGCAACGTTTTAAGAACGAAAGCTAACTCTAGCTAGATTTCCAACTTAGTGCATGTTGATTGATGACAATGTGGTTTTTCTAAATGGAAAAATACATTATGAAAGATAACATACATTAGATTTCACTCACCGTACAACGATTTAATGTCAAAATATAACTCCAACTAGATTTCCATCACGGTGCAATGTGACAATATGGTTGTGTTAGATAGAAAACTAATTCAAGCTAGATTTTCATCATGGTGTAATGAGCTAACACACATGAGCTTTCACTCATTGTGCCATGTTGTTAGGAAGAAAATGAACTCCAACTAGATTTACATCATGGTGTAATGTATTTAATGACAATTTGGTTGTGTTAGATAGAAAACTATCTTATGAAATCTAACTCCAACTACATTTCCATCATGGTGCATTGTGATTGATGGCAACGTGGTTGTGTTAGATGGAAACTACATTACGAAAGCTAACACATTAAATTTTACTCATCGTGCAATAATTTAAGGACTAAAGCTAACTTCAACTAGATTTTCATCATGGTGTTATGTATTTGATGACAATGTGACTCTTTTAGATAGAAAACTACCTTATGAATTATAACACACATTAACTTTAACTCACTGTGCAATGTTTTAAAAACAAAATCTAACTTCAACTAGATTTCCATATTGGTGTAATGAGCTAACACACATTTTCTTTCACTCATTGTACAATGCTTTAAGAATGACAACTAACATGTTGTTAAAAGTTAAGCTAATTATAGCTAGATTTCCATCATATTGTTATGTATTTGATAACATTGTGTTTGTCTTAGATAGAAAACTACCTTATGAAAACTAACACACATTAACTTTCACTCAATGTGCAATGTTTTAAGAACAAAAGCTAACTCTAGCTAACTTTCCATCATGGTGCAATGAACTAACACACATTATCTTTCACTCATAATGACATGTTGTTAGAAGGAAATTTAATTCCAGCTAAATTTCCATCATGGTATAATGTAGGACAATGTGGCTGTGTTAGATGGAAAACTAACTTATGACAGCTAACACATTAGCTTTTACTCACCGTGCAATGTCTTAAGAATGAAAGGTAACTCCAAATAGATTTCCATAATGGTGAATTGTGATTGATGACAATGTGGTTGTGCTAGATGGAAAAATACATTATGAAAGCTAACATAAATTAGATTTCACTCATCGTGCAATGATTTGAGGACGAAAGCTAACTCCAACTAGATCTCCATTGCAGTGCAATGTGATTGATGAAAATGTGGTTGTGGTAGATGAAAAACTACCTTATGAAAGCTAACACACATTAACTTTATCTAATCGTGCCATGCTGTTAAAAGTAAGACTAACTCCAGCTAGATTTCCATCATGGTATGATATATTTGATGACAATGTGGTTGTTTTATATAGAAAGCTACCTTATGAAAACTAACACACATCACATTTCACTCATAGTGCAATGTTTTAAGAATGAAATCCAACTCAAGCTAGATTTCCATCATGGTGCAATGTGATTGATGACAATGTGGTTGTGTCAGATGAAAAACTACCTTATGAAAAGTAACACACTTTAGCTTTCACTAACTATGCAATGTTTTAAGAATGAAAACTAACTCCATCTAGATTTCCATCATGGTGGAATGTGATTGATGACAATGTAGTTGTGTTAGATGGAAAAATTCCTTATGAAAGCTATCGCAGGTTAGGTTTCACTCACCATGCCACGTTGTTAGAAGGAAGCTAACTCCACTAGATTTCCATTATGGTGTAATGTATTTGATGACAATGTGGGTGTGTTAGATGACAAACTACCTTATGAAAACTAACATAGATTAACTTTTAGTCACCATGCAATGTTTTATGAATGGAAACTAACTCCAACTAGATTTCCATCATGATGTAATGTGATTGATGACAATGTGGTTCTGTTAGATGAAAAACTACAGTATGAAAACTAACACACATTAACTTTCATTCATCGTGAAACGTTTTAAGAACGGAAGCTACTAGCTAGATTTCCATTACATTCATACACATACATCAATAATATAAGTGCCATGTCCAAAGTCAAATAGGAATTTGGTGGTTTTATCTAAGTTGATATCTGTCATTCTCTAATACTTCTTGGATATCTTATTGTTATCTCTTCATATATATTTTATGTAATTTATATGTAAATTCCCTTTTGCTAGCGCACACAAGATGTAGGGGAACAATGTTTCGTGGCATACAAAAGGGCTACCCTATTGTTTTGAATTATTGCAACTATATTACCTTTTTGAACATACACTTCATATGGTTTAACCTTAATTACAAACTACAATTCCAATGCCTTACAGAAATTGGGAGGAGTTACAATGGAAAATATAATTTTGATAAGAGGGACTATGTTAACCTCCTAATTAATGGTCAAGTTATTGGACTAGGAAGGTTTGAATCTACAGATACTACAACTCATTATGGTGGAGAAAGGCTTAATGTAGGATATGTTATGGTTTTGATAATTGATGTTATTGAACCACATTTGATTGTGGAAGATATTGATGAAGGGGACTTACATCCATGGAAGATCATAGATTTGAGGCATAACAAAGGTAAATCAAAATCTTGAAGCACATGTTAAGTGTTTTTGATAGTACATTGCTTGTTATTTTTTAGCAAATATTAAGTTTGTCTAATTTGTTGTATATGTGCAAATGTCTTTTCTGTATTTTCTATTGGAGACAAGGTATATATTTTGCAATGTGGAGTGACTGTGGGTGAAAGCTCCATATTCAATACAAAGATTGGCCATAAGGTGCATGGAAGTATGGTAAATAAAGGATCCATAGTGGTTAACATTGAGAAGGTGTTAAAACATGATGCTCTTTTGCCACATCCAACATGATTTGAAAATACACTAGGGGTGCATTGGGATCTTATGAGATTTTGCCAGAATCAGATTTGGAACCTCATTGTCATGATCATCAAGTAAATGCTCCCCAAGATAGGCTTACATTCACATGCAAAAAGTTTTCTCTTACACATGAGTGCACGAGAACAAGCATGTGCATTGCCAAAGGGATCATAGTTAATGTCTGTGAGGATGAAAAGGAATTTGGTGTTTTTGTGGAAGACATAGAAAGAAATTGTAAAAGATGTAGGATTGGAGATAAGTCTATACATTGTTTGGTTAGATGGTCAATAAATGAGTTGGTGGACAATGAAGGTGAGATTACAAGGGTGAATGAAAATTTCAAGGAGGCACCCAATGAAATGGTGGTATGTGATCTTATAGAGGACACAAGTCCCTTAAACACATGGGATGGTGATCTTTATAATGAAAAAGATCTAGAATCAATTGCTATGCACGTGATGAGGCCATATAAAAGGATTAAATGAGTTGTGGCTACAAAAAAGGTTGGAAACTTTCAAATACAAAGAGATGAAGAGAAAGAAACCGACTTTTGGTAGCGGATGAATGTTGCAAACAAGATTGCCTTCAACATGTGGATAGGAAAGCCACTGCAGCTACTAGAAGGGGTATGGAACTCTTAAAACAATGACATTAGGGAATTTGCCTTGAATTCACTCCTTTCCAACACAATCATGTCAAAGAGCCATGGCCATGGCCTACCTCCTACTGTTAGGAAAGTAAAGGACATGAGGTTTAATGGAGATATTATTTGTAAGAAATCATGGTACAAGATACATAATATTCCTCAAAGCACCTTCTATACTTACCAACATAACTTCCAATAAGGACATGTCAAAGGAATTCATGGTAACACCAACAAATGAAAACCACGTGCACATACTGTGGCAACCATAGAAATGTTGCACAAAATTGTCATGGATAATTCAGATTTTTCACTGAACCAAACACAACAAGTTGAAGAAGATGGAATGTTTGCTCCTTTAATACTACTGCCATCAACGTACACCCAAAGTTCTTTGTTAAAAGAGACCAATGAGGCTCTTCAAGAGCTCAATTTTCTATCAATATCACAACAAACAATGAGCAAGATTTGGAATAATCATTTTCCATATGTTGCATTCTCAAAGAACACTAACTTCAGTAAATGTAGTGAATGTATCATGTTGAAAGCATAGATGAAGACAACGACTACAAAAGAGCTGGAAGAAAAGGCATGAGCTAGAATGAATAAACATAACAAGATTGTTATGTGTGGAAGATATTGATACTACGCCCATAGAATTATGTCAGAGCGGTATCCAAAGGAATACTTGAGCATTATCCATGATAAAATGGACAAAACAAAGACTTCAATCCCAAGATTACATGTCA
>LPNX010650227.1:0-141849 GCA_001517045.1 Pseudotsuga menziesii
AACGCTGATCTGTACAAAAACGATTCACATTCCACGAATACCATAGATTCTCAAGATCTCTAACTGAAAGACCCTTCGAATACCCAGCTTGCCTGACTCTTTGCATTACACAAATATTCATTCTCTAATTCTCTGATCCCATTGGTTCCTCATCGAATCAATACTGTGCTAGACTCTTCATGTTCCACTGCTTCCAGTTCAAAGAGCCTTGGGCTCGATTCTGAATATGGAGACTTCCTCTTCACTTCAAGCCATCTATGTTGTTCATCTCATTGTGCGGTTTTGGTCATTAATTGCTTGAATGATAGACATCTTGTGATTCTTCAGAAAGACCTTGTCCAATGCTAGAGTTGAGCCGCTGCTTGTTTAAATTCATCGGAAGTTTATTTTCTTATAGCCCCGCCGTTGCGGAAAGATAATCGGCTTCAGTCTCGATATTCTTCTCCGATGTATTTGCCTTAGTCGGCTGACTGTTGAGTTGTGGGATTTCGCTGTTGCGGATGAGAAAGACACTATCCTTCCGCCTTTGCGGCTCCCAAAGCAACTAAGCGTCTGAAGTCCAAAGCGCTCCGACTGCGGATGCTTATCAGTCTTTTAGTCGTGCGTGTCTTTAACCTTTCCTTTTCCGCCATTGCGGTTGGGAAATTCATTCAGCTTCCGATGTAAATATCTTCCGTCTTACGATTTCTTTAGATGAATTGTCTTTGTTTCTTCCGTCGTTGCGGCTCCCAAAGCAACTGAGTGTCTGAAGTCCAAAGCGCTCTGACTGCCGATGCTTATCAGTCTTTTAGTCGTGCATCTTTAACCTTTCCTTTTCTGCCGTTGCAGCTGGGAAAGTCATTCAGCTTTCGATGTAAATATCTTCCGACTTCCGATTAAGAGTTTTCCCGCCCGCTCAACAGCATTTGTGGATTTTCTATAGACTTTAGTCTGAATCTCTAGCACCTCCCATTGTTCGATTTTCTCCATTGATACCTGTGTGCCTACCTCGTTTTCAGTAGATTGCCACATCCATTTGACATCAGTTCCTCTTCTATTTATAGCAGATTGCCATCAATGACAATACATTAAAACTTTAAGACTGAGCACTAGCTACCATCTACTAGTTCTAAGCACACCACTCTGAAAGATATTCCAACAATCTCCCCCTTTGACATTGATGGCAATATCTCATTCAACTGGTCACATTTCTCCCCCTTTGTCATCAAGGGCAAAGGATAAACCTGGGCAGATACAATATGTCTGATGACTAGTCTCCCCCTGACAAGATGCACTAAGAAAATGAACTGCCATTCCATGTTGTAAACAAAAATACGATATACAATAAACACAGACTCCCCCTAACACAATGCATGAGTTACTAAGGCAAGGACTGAACACCCAGCTTCTGACGCAGATATTCAAACTGAGCTGTGGGTAAAGGCTTAGTAAAAATATCAGCAATCTGTTTGGTAGAAGGGATATAATGCAACAACACCGCTTGAGTAGCCACTTGTTCGCGCAAGAAATGGTACTTTATGGGAATGTGTTTAGTTTTGGAATGAAGAACAAGATTCTTGGAAACACTGATAGCACTAGTATTGTCACAGTGAATGGGAATAGGTTCAGAATACTTTACATCTAGATCAGCAAGAGATTGAACCATCCATAAATTTTGAGTACAGCAAGTAGCAACAGCTATGTACTCTACTTCAGTAGTAGATAAAGAAATGGAACTTTGCTTTTTACTTAGCCAGGCAACCAAAGACTCTCCTAAGAAGAATGCTCCACCACTTGTACTTTTTCTTTCATCTACACAATTATCCCAATCTGCATCTGAATATGTTATTAGCTGAAAGTTCTGATTTATGGGATACCACAGACCATAAGAGAGCGTACCTTTCAGGTATTTGAATATACATTTCACAGCTAGTAGATGACTCTATTTAGGAGCAGCTTGAAACCCTCCTACCATCCCAACAACATGCATGATATCAGGTCTTGATGTAGTAATATATAATAGGCTTCCTATCATAGATCTATACATCTTTTGATCTACTTCAGGTGAAGAATCATCTTTGCTCAACTTGCAGCCACTGACCATGGGTGTACTCACAGGTGTGGAGTCTTCCATTTGAAACTTCTTTAACATCTCCTTTAGATACTTTTCTTGAGAAAGAAACATACCTCCCAGTTTCTGACAGATTTGAAGACCAAGGAAACAGGACAGCTCACCAATCATTGACATTTCGAACTTAGATTTCATAGAGTTAGCAAACCACTGAACATAAAGATTATTAGTACAGGAAAAGATGATATCATCAACATAAACCAATACAATCAGTAAGTCATCACCTTCAGTTTTTATATATAAATTGCTGTCCATAGAATCTCTCTTGAAGCCTTTGTCTTGTAGATATTTGTCCAGTCTGGCATACTAGGCTCTAGGTGCTTGCTTCAACCCATACAAAGCCTTTTTTAGCTTGCATACATAGTTAGATTTATCTGTGAGTGAAAATCCTTCAGGTTGCTCCACATACACTTCTTCTTCTAAATTTCCATTGAGAAATGCTGACTTGACATCCATCTAGTATACTCTAAATCGTTTGTAACAAGCATAGGCTAGAAACATTCTGATAGCATCCATTCTTGCCACTGGAGCAAATGTTTCATCGAAGTCTTGTCCTTCAATCTGAGCATAACCTTTGCAAACCAGTCTTGCTTTATTCCTTACAATCTGTCCCTGTTCATTTAATTTATTCTTATATACCCATTTGGATCCAATCACATTCTTGTCTGATGGCATAGGAACAAGTTCCCAAGTGCTATTCTTTTCAATATGATCTAGCTCTTCATTCATGACTGCTACCCAGTCTCTGTCTTTGCTGGCTTCATTAAAACATTGGGGCTCAATTGTAGAGAGAAGAGCAATATGAGACTGTTCAGATTCCTACAAAATCTTCCTTCTAGTCTGAACACCTTTACTCTCATCACCAATGATTTGGATTTCAGGGTGATTTTTTCTAATCATTCTGGAAGAATATTGTACAGTGTGCTGTTCAGGTTTAGCTTCCTCATATTCTGATGATTTAGATTCTTCCTTCTAGGATTCATGGACCTGTTCTTCTGTCTCTTCATTTGTATCTTCCAAACATGAATCTTCATCATTCCTTTGACTGATATTTCCATGACAATCTTCATCTACTTTCACATCTATGCAATCTATTATTTTACGCAACCTCTTGTTATAACACCTATAGCCTTTGCTTTTTGTAGCATATCCTAAAAAGATTCCTTCATTTGCTCTGTCATCATACTTGCCCAAATTTTCATCATTATTCTTGATATAGCATTTACTCCCAAAAACTTTGAAATGTTTAATAGTTGCAGGTCTTCCAAACCATAAATGATATGGTGTTTTGTCACTGTTTGGTCTCAAATGAGCTTTGTTAATAATGTGCACAGCTGTATGAATAACTTCCACCCATAAGCCTTGAGAAATATCATTTTCCTTCATCATTGATATGGACATCTGTTGGACTATTCTGTTTTGTCTTTCTACTACTCCATTTTGCTGAGGAGTTCCTACAATTGTATATTCTTTCCTGATGCCATGCTCATCACAGAATTCTTTGAACTGTCTTGAACTGAACTCTCCTCCTCTGTCAGATCTGATAGCTTTAATCTTTCTTCCAGTTTGATTTTCAGTTAAAGCTTTAAATATCTTGAATTTAGCAAATGCTTCAGACTTCTCTTTAAGGAATGAAACCCATGTTAATCTGGAATAGTCATCAATCACGAGCATGAAATAATTCTCCTTACCTGTACCTTCTTTCCTTGATGGGCCACACAGATCCAGATGGACTAGTTGAAGAGGCTTATTTGTGGAAGGAACACTCTTTGACTTAAACTGTGTTCTAGTTAACTTCCCCATCTGACAAGGTTTACACACTTCATTACGTGGTTTAGATATTTCTGGAAAGTCCCTTACTGCTGCTCTGTTTTTGAGTTTTGTTAAATGATCAAAATGTAGATGTCCCAGTCTTTTGTGCCACAGCCAGCTTTCATCATATTTGCTGAGATAACACTCTTCTTTTTCTTCTTTTAAAATGTAAACATTATTCTCAGTTCTTATTCCTTTGGCAACCAGTTTTCCTGAGGAAACATTTTTAGTTTTACAATATTTAGCAGTGAACAAGATTTCACACCCTTTGTCACACATTTGACTCACACTGAGAAGGTTGTGCTTCAACCCATCTACAAATAACACATCTTGAGCCTTTCCTTTACCATTGCTAAGACTAACCATTCCCTTGCCTTTGATCTTTCCTGGTGCATCTTTTCCAAATGTTACGTTCCCAAATTTTTGCTCTGACATAGAAATAAACTTCTCTTTATCTCCTGACATATGTTTTGAACATCCACTATCAATGTACCAAGGATTCTTCTGTTTCTAAACTGAGAGCACGAGATTACAATGAGAACTCTCTTTCTTCCTCCATACATTTCGTTTAGTTGTATATTTCATTTTTGGTTCTGTTTTGTTCTCTTTCAAGTTACATTCTGTAGCTTTATGCCCAAAGTTGTGACATATGTAACATTCTGTTTCGTTGTATAGAAGATCAAACGAGTTAGTATTTCTGTTTTGTGTTCTTCTTTTAACAGCTGATTGAGATACACAGCCCATATGATTATATGCTGATTGATGTATCATCTGTTTGTTATTTGACATCCTTCTCTGAATGTTTCTGAAATTGTAAAAACAATTTGCAGCTCTGTGCCCAAAGTTAGAACAACAGAAACAATAACCATTGAAGAAATTAGCATACCTAACTCTTGGTGGATTTCTAGAAAAGTAATGTATTGAGTTATGATGCTCATAATTGTAATTCTGATCTGCATACTTGATTCTGTTATATGGCTCTTTTTCATGAACTCTTGACTGTACCGATTTGCTATTTAGATCGGTATTCTCTTGCTTTTTATCACTCTTTGATCGATTTTTATTATTGTCTTTACATGCTTCAACATTTATTATTCTGGGAATTTCTGCCTGCTTGTTGTTCTGAAAATTAATCAAGTTTGATGATTCTTTGCTTTCTGAACCACTGCTACTTACACCTTGACCATAGCTTAGACCAAACTTAATCTGAGGTGACCTCTGTCTGTTTAGAATGTGATTTAGCTCTTCTGAAGCTTTGATACTAGAGATATTCTGATGATATAAGGCTTGAAATTTTTCTAAATCCTTCTTAACAATTACTACTTCTTTCTCTAGATGTTCACATCTGGTTTTGCTTTCAGCTAGTTGTTGTTTTAGAGTCTCTTCAATTTTCTTTGCCTCTTCCAGCTCTAGCTTTATTAGAGAGATGTCTTTTCCATTGGTTTCATACTGGATTAATAGCTGTTTTTCTTTTCTTTTCTTTATTCTTAGTCTATCAATCTCCTCTAGAGCACTCATCGGCTCTCCCTCCATGTCCACAATGGCATCCTCATCATTCATCTCTATACATCTCATCTCTAGATCCTCTACAGCCATAAGCATGAAATCATTCTCTTTGTCTTCATGGGAGGATTCACTTTCTGAAGTTTCTGTGGATTCATCATCATTCACACGTAGACTTTTCTTCTTGTACTTGTTTTCTTTACTATACCTCTTCTTTAGAAATTTCTCTTCATCTGTAGAATTCTGCTCTTTCCTCATATGAGGGAATTTAGTAGCAAAGTGTCCTGTTTTACCACAGTTAAAACATTTGAAAGGCAGTTTTCCTTTATATTTCCCTGACCCCGTTTTTAGTCTTCTCACAAATTTTGCTTCTATTTCATCCACATCTGCCTCTGTACTCTTTTCAGCTTTAAAAGAGGCTTCTCTGGATGTGTTTTGGTCTTTACTAATCCTCATTTCATAGGCTGTCAAAATTCCTAGTAATTGGTCAAGAGATAACGTTTTAAGATCACTCATTTCTTCTATAGCTGAGACTTTAGGGTTGAATCTGTTAGGCAGAGATCTCAGGATTTTATGAACAAGGAAGGTATCATCATCACTTATTTTTTCACCAAAAGCTCTCATAGCATTTACTAACTCATTAACTCTCAGGAAAAATTTACTAATACTTTCATCTTCATTCATTTTCAGTTGTTCAAATCTTAGCCTATGAGTCTGGAACTTGGCATCTTTAACTTTCTCATTTCCTTCATAGCTGCTAATAAGCTTATCCCACATTTCTTTGGCAGAATCAAGATGCATTACTTTTACAAATTCAGTTTTAGTAAGACCACTCAGAATAGCATTCATTGCTTTTGCATTGAAAGTAAACTCTAGCTTATCATCTTTGGATGCTAGCAAAACAGGTTTTGCATACCCAGTCTCTACTACTTCCCAAACATCAGCACCTAGGGACATTAAGTATGTTCTCATCCTAACCTTCCAGAAAGCAAAATTTTTACCATCAAATATGGGTGCTTTGTTTATTGATCCATCTTGACTAGCCATTTTAACTCTTCAGGATCTACGTTAACCAAAAGGAACGCTGCTCTGATACCAATTGTTACAGGTATAAACTAACTGAGAGGGGGGGTGAATTGGTTAGTTAATATTTGTTACAATATACTTGTATTAACTTAGAATCAATAAACTTTATGGCAGTCAATCTTTGCTATGAATTCAGAGTTATAAACATGAGAGCAGATAATGTAAAACACAGCATTCAATCACAACATTTAATCACATATATGATACATATATATTTCACGAGGAAACCCATAAGGGAAAAACCTCTTCTTCTTATAATGTCAAAGGCTTCAATGGCTGTACATCACTTCTTATTTGAGCACCGACTCAAAGAGGCTGCAACCTCTAAATACAAGTACCAACTTGCTGAGAGCATCAACTCTCACTGTGACCGAACACCAACTGGGTGGGAGCACCAACTGAGTGAAGACACCAATGTTCAACCTCTACAAGCACCCACTTGCAGATAGAGACATAAAGTCTCCCCTAGCACCTCCCTACCTCCCTTATTTGCTAGACTTTTCATTAGAATAAAAAAGCAACAATACAGATATGTCTCTGCTTACCAAACCACTCTGCTCTGTTCAACGTCGGCTCTCTGCTCCTCTGTTCTATTCAACTGTTCAGCACATTCTTCAGTTCCTCTGCTCTGCTGCTCTACTCATTCAGTATCAGTTTACAGTACTGATCTCTTAATACTCTGCACACCATTACTCTCCTAAAAAACAGCTCATTTTTTTATTTTTTGGCTTGCTACAATATATATATAAATTTCAATCAGTTCTCATTCTCTCTGTTCATTACAGAAATGGTTACGGACTCTTCATGTACCATCTAATTGCAAATGAGAAACCGTTCATAGATTTCTAGCTGTCAAGACTCTCAACATCTCGAACGTTGATCTGTACAAAAATGATTCACATTCCATGAATACCATAGATTCTCAAGATCTCTAACTGAAAGACCCTTCAAATACCCAACTTGCCTGACTCTCTGCATTCCATGAATAGTCATTTTCTAATTCTCTGATCCCATTGGTTCCTCATCGAATCAACACTGTTCTAGACTCTTCATGTTCCACTGCTTCCAGTTCAAAGAGCCCCAGGCTCGATTCTGAATATGGAGACTTCCTCTGCACTTCAAGCCATCTATGTTGTTCATCTCGTTGTGCAGTTTTGGTCATCAATTGCTTGAATGATAGACATCTCGTGATTCTTCAGAAAGACCTTGTCCAATGCTGGAGTTGAGCTGCTGCTTGTTTAAATTCATCGGAAGTTTATTTGCTTATACCCTCGCCGTTGTGGAAAGATAATTGGCTTCAGTCTCGATATTCTTCTCTAATGTATTTGCCTTAGTCAGCTGATTGTTGAGTTATGGGCTTCCGTTGTTGCTGATGAGAAAGACACTATCCTTCCGCCGTTGCAGCTCCCAAAGCAACTAAGCGTTCGAAGTCCAAAGCACTCCGACTGCCGATGCTTATCAGTCTTTTAGTCGCGCGTGTCTTTAACCTTTCCTTTTCCACCGTTGTGGCTGGGAAAGTCATTCAGCTTCCGATGTAAATATCTTCTGTCTTTCGATTTCTTTGGATGACTTGTCTTTGTTGCTTCCACCGTTGCGGCTCCCAAAGCAACTAAGCGTCTAAAGTCCAAAACGCTCCGACTACCGATGCTTATCAGTCTTTTAGTCGCGCATATTTAACCTTTCCTTTTTCGCCGTTGCGGCTGGGAAAGTCATTCAGCTTCCGATGTAAATATCTTCTGACTTCCGATTAAGAGTTTTCCCACCCGCTCAACAAGATTTGTGGATTTTCCATAGACTTTAGTCTGAATCTCTAGCACCTCCCACTGTTTGATTTTCTCCATTGATACCTGTGTGCCTGCCTCGTTTTCAGTAGATTGCCACATCCATTTGACATCAGTTCCCCTTCTCTTTATAGTAGATTTCCATCAATGACAATACATTAAAACTTTAAGACTGAGCACTAGCTACCATCTACTAGTTCTAATCACACCACTCTAAAAGATATTCCAACAGGGTATTTGTAAGGTCTAATGATAGAAGGAACACTTACCACATATAAGTTAATAGTAGTGTCCAAATATCAAATAGGTGGATGACTTATTGGAATATATTCAAATACCTTGAAAGGCTTTTTAAGGACCCTTCGTATATCTGGAGAAATGGGAGCCTTACATGTTTGAACATGTCGTGAGTATAATCATTTATTTACACCTTGTTTTAGTTTATTTAACAATGTTTTTATACCATTAGACTTGATCACCTTTCTTTGTTTTCCTATGATACCATTTAACACAATTTTTTTTCCTTCAAATGAAAATTTTAGGAAAGGCTTCTAAAAATTAAAAGCCATTGTTCTTAACGATTGTAACCATTGAAATCCTAATACAACATAAAACCCCCATTTGGATAGAAATAATGGGACTATTCAATACATATTCCCTAATAGTAAAATTTCTATTATGGAATATCCCTAAACAATTGATGGTTCCTCCATCTGCAATCATTACTTGAAATTCTGGTGCTGGATATACAAAGCAATTGAGATATTTGGCTAATTTACAGTGAATGAAATTATGAGGACTACCTGAATCAATCAACACTGTTACCTTTTTATGTTTTATATATCATTCGATCTTCAGAGTTTGAGGAGTGTTAATTTGAGCCAAATCATGACAAGATATGGTGGGAGTAATCACTTCTAGTTCATCCCCTTCTAGTGGTTCCTGTTCTTTTTGTTCTTCCTCGTCACATTCTATGTAGAAGAGTTTATTTTCTACACACTTATTTCCCTTATTGTACTTCCTGTCACAATTAAAGCATTTTCCTTTCGCTCTTATTTCCTCTAGTTGTTGAGGTGTCAACCTATGAGGTTGATTAGAAGGAACATCATTCTTTGTGTATGTGTTGGAAGTGGTATTTCTAGTAGTCATTGCCATATTTTTACTTTCAACCTTCCTTTCCATCATGCAATATTTTTCTAGGGATGATGGTTCAAAGAGGCACACCTCATGTTGAATGTTATCCTTCAAAGTTACAATAAAGAGATGTAACAAATAATATTCTAAAATATTCTTCACTCTGAGACTTAGCTGTTGAAATTGCTTGATGTTCTATGTGATTGGACCATTTTGCTTGATATTTACTGACCAACTACATAATGCATTCCTATTTATATCCCCATAATGTGCAATCAATTCTTTTGTGAATATAGACCAAGAGAAAATAGAGTCCTTTTTATGCTCACAAAGGCATTGGTACCATACAAATTGATCAGGTTTTAATTATAAGGATGCAATAGTTACCTTTTGCAAAGTGGGCACCTGGTGTAGATCAAATAATTTCTCCATCTAAAAAATCCATGTTATTGGATCCTTGCCATCCAAATTTCTCTTGTCAATCTTGGGGATAAATTAGTTCCTTGGGCCTGAATTGAATCCATGATGTTGTAGTGAATCATCAACTTTTGATGACTACAACTTCTTGCTCTCCAATTGTTTCTCAATTTTATCCAGAAGTGATTGGAATAATTCCTCTTTTTCCTCCTTATGATCTTCTTGAGTAAATACACGAGTAATAAAGCTATGTTTTATATCCTTCATCAATTCCTTCAAGTCTTGAAGATATTATTTTCTATCCATCCCTTTGGGATCCTCTTTACTATCCATCCTTTTGAGATTCTCTTTACTAGCCATCCATTTGCTATCCTCTTGTAGCCATCCCTTTGAAATCATCTTGAATAGCCATGTTATTTCCCAATCTAACTAAGCTATCCGTTTTCACATTTTCTTGGACACTCTAAAAGATATGTCTTCCATTTTATCATATGTTGTAGATGAATCCTATGGGGGTTTTGGTGGAGTGTGATTCTTTCAACCTCCTTTTGGTGTATTTTTTAACAATATATATCACACCCTAGGGTTTTCCACAAATCCTTCTACTCAAAGTTATTCAAATACAAAATGACTTACCTTTTTCAAACCCTGATTAGAAGAATGTTTTACGGACGACTTGTAATTGAGGTAAAGTTTGAATTTTGACTCATTTGGATATAAAAAGTCTACCTATGGTACCCTAATGTATCCTCTTTCCAATGTCACAGGTCTATCCTAATTTATATGTGCCAAAAAAATGTTATTGCAAATCTCCCAAATCTTCTTATTTTTTCCTATCTAGAAGATCGATCTTGTACGGTATTCCATGCATCCAATATTTTATTTCTATAGCTAAAAATTATACCGCGGATACCCTAGTCCATATTATTTCATATTCAACTGGTCTCACTCAATTTGGATCTTGGATGCCTCAGATATGACTTTTTCCCCTAGAACACCTGTTTCAAACCCTAATTGGAAGACTGTTTTAGGGCCAATTTGTAACTAAGATTAAATTTTACTTTTGACTTCTATGGGTGTGAAACATCATCCTGTGGTACCCTGATGTGTCCTATTTCCAATTCCAAAAAATAATTATTTCAAATCTCCCGAAAATTCTTATTTTTGTCCTATCAAGAAAAGTGAACTTGTACTGTATGCCACGTGTCCAATATTTTCTTTATGCATCTGAAACTTCTGCCAAAGATACCCTGGTTCATCTTATTTTTCATTCAATTGGTATCACTCAATTTTGATGTCAGATGCATCATATATGACCTTTATCCCTAGAACGCCTGTTTTAGATTAGGTTTTGGACTATAAAAAACCATAGATTCCTTTGAATTATCTACGAAACTGTAATGGATTAGGATTTTAGTTTTAGATTGGATGTATTTCAACCTGTTTTTTAAGTGGGTTTTCAACCTTGATCTCTGAATCCTTGTAGAAAAAAATTGTAGTGAAAATTCCAAGATGATTTGTTTTGAATAAGCCAGTCCCGAGGAAAGAGCTCTGATGCAAAATGTTATGCAACCAAGTCCCATAAATAGCATAAAAAGAGCAGTAATAAGCAATAAGAGAGTAATACACCCCTTCATAATGAAGAATATAGATAAATAACAATCCTCTTCGATGGAGGAACCTCCTTACACAATGTACTGTGTACCCAAGAAAAGACAATATACAATTCTTGCTCAAATGAAAATATCTCCTTCCTATATATAGGAGACAAAGGTGTACAATAACAACTAATAGACCCAGTAATATACCCAAGCCTACATCAATAATATGTAATACACCACACTATAGGGGGAAAGTTCCACACTATAGGGGGAACTGTTCCCAACATTTAGGACTTAACAAAATAGATCTATCCATAACTTCTCCCACTATGGATATTTATTTTTTGTTGGTTGTGGAGCATGATATTCCTGATTCAGAGATGTTATTTCACCCGTGTTTGGATCCCACAACCTAACGGGGGAGGGTTTGGGGGTGTGTGGTAACATCTCCCCCCACCAACTATAGTTGTCTGGGGGGTCCTAGGGGGGCGACAACCATTATTAGATCCCCCCCTGGTAGGGGTTCGGGGTCAACGCCCCTGTGGTGAAAATTTAGGAAAAAATGCCTTGTAAAATGTTGTAATTTCAGAGTCATTAATTGGTCAATAACAGGTGATTTATGGACCCATGGTTTTGGCAATCCCAAGGCATTTTTCCATGGTATTCCCTTTATAAAAGGAAGGCATCGTAATATGGTTGTGTATTTTATATTAGCATTGTAAAAGCGATATCTGTGATTGTGAAAGAGAGATTGTGAGAGAGTGAAGAGGAAGTGCAGAGGGTTTGCTATAGGTTGTATCCCTTCATTTCACTGGATGAAATAATAATAAAGGACTGATAATTTAAGTGTGGATGTATCCCATCTTAGGTGAACCACGTTATATCCGTGTTTCTCTTGTGACGTGTTTTAATATTTACATCTTGTTTATTATTTATTGTTATTGCTTTGGGATCATGGTTTTCTAACAATTGGTATCATATCCAAAAGGTTTATTTGGCTAGTAAACTCACACGAAATAAGGGTTTCTGGTTCGAGTGGGAGCAATGGAAGAAGAAGGAAAGTTTAGGGTTGAGAAATTTAATGACCAAAACTACCAGTTATGGAAGATGCAAATGGAGGACTATCTGTACCAGAAGGATATATATGTACTGTTAGTTAGAAAAACAAAACAATTGATGACTATGAAGGGTGAAGATTAGGAGGTTCTTGATAGAAAGACATTGGGAACAATACGACTAATCCTAGCTTTAGTGGTGGCTTTCAATATTTCAAAAGAAAAGACAATGAAGCGTGTGATGAGATCATTGGCTAAGCTCTATGAAAATCCCTTGGCTTCCAACAAGGTACTTTTAATGAATTGTTTACTTAATATGAAGATGTCATAAGGTGGATCTGTTGTTGACCATTTAAGTGAATTTAATACGATTACTAGTCAGCTAAGTTCTGTAAAAGTGAGCATTAATGATGAGGTTAGGGCTTTTCTAATCCTGTGCTCATTTCCTGAAAGATGGAATGGGTTGGCCATGGATGTAAGTAACTTTGTCCCTAAGTTCAAACACTCTTAAATTTGATGATGTTGTTGGTGTTATTCTTAGTGAGGAAATGCGAAGAAAAAGAACATATGAGACATCAGGTAACGCATTGACCATGGAGAGCAAGGGAAGACAAAGGGAGAGAGGAAGGAGCCCAGGTAATCACAAAAATTCTAGAAAGGGTAGATCTAAGTCAATACTAGGAAAGATAGAGTGCTGGAACTGTGGTAAGAGAGGACATATGAAGAAAGACTGCAAAGCTCCAAAGAAGAAAGGAGATGGGAAACATGAGACTACTTAGAAAACAAATGTATCAGGTGATGTGTTACAATATGATTTGATTATTGCATTATATAATACTAGTGATTACTGGGTAGTGTATTCAGGGGATTCATTTCATGCTACACCCGATAGGAAATTCATTCATGATTATGTCCCAGGTGATCTTGGACATGTTTTATTTGGGGATAATGAACGATGTAAAATTGTTGGAATGGGAAAGGTACATATTAAGTTAAATAATGGAAATGAATGGATGTTAAAATATGTAAGGCGTATTCCTGCTATGAAAATAAATTTGATCTCAACAAGGTAGTTGGGAGATAGCGGATGTTTGTCTACATTTGGAAAAGCATGGTGGGATATCACTAAAGGAGCACTGGTAATAGAAAAAGGAGATAGGATAGGTAAGTTGTATTTATGTCCTCATAATACCGATTATTCTACTATGTATATTCCACAAAAACATGTGCAACATTGTGGCATCATAGGATTGGCCACATGAGTGAGAAGGGGATGCAAATTATTCACTTAAGGAAATTTCTTCTAGATATGAAGTAGGTAAGTTTTGAGTTCTGTGAGAACTGTGTTTATGGAAAACAGAAGAGAGTTAGATTTCTTATTGTTGGGAAATAAAAGAAGAGTGAAACGTTAGATCTTGTGCATACAAATGTATGGTACATATTGAGGTACAATCTCTTGGTGGATCTCATTATTATGTTACTTTTATTGATGATTCAACTATAAAACTTGGGTTTATTACATTAGACATAAATATGATGTGTTTTCTAACTTTAAGAAATGGAAAGGTTTGGTTGAGAATGAGACATAAAAAATTGAAATGTCTCAGATCTGATAATGGAGGTGAATACTACAACTAGGAGTTTGATAGTTACTATTCATACCATCGGATTAATAGAGAGAAGACAATATGGGGAACACCATAAGAAAATGGTGTGTCAAAAAGGATGAATATGAGGATCATGGAGCATACAAGGTGTATGGGATTTCATGTAAGTTTTCCCTTACAATTTTTGGTTGATGATGTAGATACTTTTGTTTATTTAATAAACAGAGGGCCTTCAATAAATTTGGATGGTGGGATTCTAGAGGAGGCATGGATAGGTAAAAATGTAAACTACACATTTCTCATAACTTTTGGTTGTGAAGCATTGGTCCATATTGACATAGAAAATAGAACAAATCTTGAGGATAAATCCAAGAAATGCACCTTTATTGGATAATGGGTTGATGATTTTGGTTATCGCTTATGGGATTATGAAAATCACAAAATCATCAATAGTAGAGATGTCGTATTAAATGAAAAGGTTATGTACAAATATCAATTTTAGGAAAAGAAAGAGGAAAAGGAAAACACATAGTACATAGTGCTTGATGAAATCAAATAAAGTGAAGTTCCAAAGGTACCCAAAAATCAAGAACATCAGGAGGTACCTCAAACTCCTGCAAGTGTAAGAAGATATCATAGGTTAAGTAGACCCCCTGAATGATTCTCTTCTTCAATATATTACTTATTGATGATTGATTCTGGTGAACCAGAATGTTATGAAGAAGCAATGTAGGTAGAAATAAAAATAAGTGGGAGCAAGGAATGGATGAGGAGATGGACTCATTGGTAAGAAACCAGACATGGGATTTGGTTGAGTTGCATGTAGGTAAGAGAGCATTGCATAATAAATGGGTTTACAAGTTGAAGGAAGAAGAATGAGGAAAGAAGCAGTATAAGGCTAGAATTGTGGTAAAAGGGTTTGCACAAAATAAACGTATAGATTTTGATGAAATATTCTCTCCCGTTGTTAAAATGGCTTCAATAAGAACTATTTTAAGTATAGTGACAATAGAATATTTGCATCTTGTACAGTTAGATGTTAAAACAACCTTTATCCATGGGGATTTGGAGGAATATATTTATATGCAGCAGCCACAGGGGTATGAGGTCAAATGGGTTTACAGGTTGAAGAAGAGCTTGTATAGACTGAAGCAAGCTCTAAGGAAGTGGTATGTAAAATTTGATAAGTTTATGACAACATGGTTATAGTAGATGTCATTCTGACCACGGTGTTTATTTCAAGAGGATAGATAATGGTAGTATATTATCTTGTTATTGTATGTGGATGCCATGCTTGTTGTAGGGTCTAACATGTAGGATATAAATGTGCTCAAAATGAAACTAGCTAAATCATTTGTGATGAAGGATTTGGGTGTTGCAAAACAAATCTATGGTATGAGAATAACAAGAGACATGAAAAATTGAAAATTGACATCGTCTCAAAGTGAGTACATAGAAAAGGTGTTGGAGAGGTTTAGAATGAAGAATGAAAAACCAGTTAGTACACATTTTTCTAGCCATTTAAAACTATGTAAGGATATGTGTCCCAAGACACATGAAGAGATATAATATATGTCCAAGGTTCCCTATTCATTAGTTGTTGGCAACTTAATGTATTCCATTTTGTGCACAAGACCAGATATTCTAGATGCAGTGGGAGTTGTGAGTAGGTATATGAACAATCCAGGCAAAGAGCATTGCAAGGAAGTACATTGGATTCTTAGGTATTTGAGAGGTACTACTTCTCATGCATTATGTTTTCGAGGTTCATACACCGTTCTACAGGGATATGTTGACGAAGATATGGAAGGTCATAAACACAACAGGAGGAGAACCATAGGGTATGTTTTTACTCTGGGTGGAACAATAGTAAGTTGGATTTCAAAACTGCAAAATGTTGTTGCACTTTCAACAACAAAAGTAGAGTATGTTGTTGCTACAGAGGCTAGTCAAGAGATAGTTGCAGAGGTTTAAGGAGGAATTGTGTAAGAAGTAGGAGAATAGTAAGTTGTATAGTGATAGACAGAGTGCCATCCATATTGCAAATAACTCACCCTTCCATTCGAAGAGTAAATATATACATCTCAAGTACCATTTCATAAGATCTGTTCTAGAAAAGATACATATTATCCAAAATCCTACAAACATGTTGACAAGGGTAGTAATCAGAGAGAAACTGAGTTCCTGCTTGGTTTATGTTGGCCTTCAAGCATGAAAGTGAAGATGATAAATTTTCCAAGTCCAAGGTTCAGAGTATAGTCCAACAAGTGAAATAATGGTGGAGTTGTTGTGATGAGTCTCCAAGTGGGAGATTATTGGTTGTGGAGCCTGATCTTCCTAATTTAGAGATGTTATTTCGGTTGTGTTCGGATCCCAACACCTGATAGGTTGGGGGGATTCCCCCCCCCCTACTGTAGTCATCTAGGGGAGTCTAGGGGGGCAATGATTATTTTGGGATCCCCCCAGTGGGGATTTGGGGGTAGCGCCCCTGTAGCAAAAATTAAGGAAAAAAATCCTTGTAAAATGTTGTAATTTCAGAGTCATGACTTGGTCAATAATGGCTGATTTACGACCCCATGGTTTTGGGAAGCCTGTGGTATTTTCCCATGGTATTCCATTTATTAAAGGAAGAAATTGTAAGACGACTGTGTATTGTATTGTACAATTGTAAAAGTGATCTCTGTGATTGTGAGAGAGAGAATGTGAGAGAGTGAAGAGGAAGTGTAGTGGGGTTGCTGCAGGTTGTATCCCTTCATTTTTCTAGACGGGATAACAATAAAGGATTGGAAATTTCTGTGTGGATGTAGCCCATCTTGGGTGAACCACATTATATTTGTGTCTCTCTTGTAATGTGTTTTAATATTTGAATCTTATTTATTTTTTATTGTTATTGCTATACGATCACGTTTTTATAACATTTTGTGTGCTTTTCCTCTTAGGGGAAGTGTGAACAACTAATCCTTGGGAAGCGTATACAATAGGAGAATAAACACTTATTCAAAGATGGCCTTTTTTTTGGAGAACCATACCCCCTAGGAGAAAATGATAGGCAATGCTAGATGGTATTTAAATGCCACATTGTTGAACCAAGAATCCAATGATTGGTTAAGATATAGGCCATCCTAGGTGAAGAGTATTCCAAAAACTTGAGAAACATGATTCCAGATTCTTCTGATAAAAGAGAATGATATGTAAATATGCTCAACGCTCTCTTCATGAGATTTGCACAAAAGGAATCTATTAGGTCCACTCCAAAATTTCCTGAGCATTAGATTCTATACTGGGATGTTATTTGAAAGGGCCATCCAAAGTAAAATCTTGCATTACAATACAAGAACCAATCCAATGAATCTAAGAATTAGGTTATATTTAAACTACAACAAGTGTTGCTCAAGTAATAGTCAATGAAACTTGTGGGACTTGCAATACCAAAAAATAATTTAGAAGGTACTATTGTTGAACATGTTTTTTCTATCATATGTACATATTAATCCAAAAAAATACCAAATTTATATTTATATTATATTTAGTTTCATATAAATATTAATTGTTTTTTAATCACGTTTTTTTTTAGATTAATAAAATTAAATATGTCAAACAAGATGATCTCCAAAATATGCAAGTATGGATGTCTAAAAAGGTGTACAAGGATACGATTAAATAAACTAGATAAATTGAATCATGGGAGGAACAATCCCAACAAAAACATGCATCAAATGTATGCAATCATTGAATTGTGTATATGTAATAAGAGAGTTCTATTATTGCATGAAACTCTATTTTTCTATTGTTTCCTTGTTGCATAAAAGAAAAGAAAATGGGGCCCATTCAAGACATAAGACAGGATGAAAATAAAAACGAGGGTTGATCATAAATTTTGTGCTCATACTTGTCTTTTCCTTTCTAAAAATTTCATAGTTTTATTATTATTTATATTTCAATTAATTTACAATAATCTATGGATTTTTTCTACTAGGAGTTAACATACAAATAAAAGTCATTCAAACATTTAATTGAGATTGGATTATTGTCGGTTGTGAGTATATGTTGGAGTATCAAAGGTCAATTGAACAATTGTTAAGTAGCTATGTTGCTTTACTTCCATTATTTTATATAGATTGGAACAATGAGAAATATTTAATTATATCTGTACTTGTCATGCCACATAAACTCCTAGGAAACATAGGATGGAGTGGAGAAACTAGAAAATATGTTGAGAGAATACACGAAACATGGATTTGAAAGAATGTTTATTGTGTATGAATCACTTGTTTCTATGGTACACTTTTCAATTTAAATAATCATATATAGTATGCTATAAATGTAGATATACTCATTTTACTTTAATTCTATGTTTGTATATGGACCATGAAGATGAGGAAAAAAATCAAGCTACTCAAAAAAACATTGCAAATAACCTAACTACAATACCCCTTGGAAGTGATGTAAAAAATGAGGCATGCAAGCAAATTGAGCAATGACAACAATTGAAGAGAGGAATGGTGACAATATATATTTTATTTGTAACTAGGGGAATCTAGAATTGTGATCGATCTCATACTCATGTGACATGGGGTCAATTATAGTCTTCTACCACTATACGCCTAGGTGTACCAATGATGCCCCACACATGACACACAAGGATTGGTTGAGGTTTGAATTTGTGACATCACAAGGACTGCCTTAATAGTGCACCCTATTTCCAACTAGTCTACACCTCGAGGGAAATGGTGATCAATATAACTAAATGTTACAATATTTATATTTAGGAATGTTTGCTTGTAAAGATCAAACTTATTTTTTAATACTATCATATTGTCCCAATTGGTATGGTTCCATGTTATTAATAATCATAATGATTGTGTATTGACATTTTGATTATCGTGGACCTTGATGTTGTCCCATTATGGATGATGAAGGGTTCCTTGTTCAAATACAATAACAGTTTATTAGCATCGTAAAAAATATTGTTGCAATGATTTACATATGGATCTTGAATTACAATAAACATATGAACACATGTAATTAGTTGGTATATTTGTTTAATGGATATAATACATTGTTGCAATAATTATAGTCAAATACATTAATTGAATTACAAAAATCAATATATTATAAAATATATTTGAGTTTTTGATGAGTAATTAAAATTTAATATAATAAGAAAGAAGAAGTTGGGTTTGCATACCAATAACAAGGGGAAAATCGACACTGAAACATATCATATTGGTGCATTGTATTCAATTGAACAAAATAGTGCATTGTATTCGTATTTCGTAGCATTGATCATTAAATTATTGTTACACATTGATCTATTCAAATGATTTTTATGCGACAGTGCGATGTACATGTACTAAGACATCGATGCTTACAATATACAAGCACTAGCGCTCCAATATACAATAACATTGTTCCTTTCAATGATATCATTTTTGTTGTCATTATTGTTATCATTACCATTACCAGTACTTCACAATGTACAAAGATATATGTATGTACCAACATTGTTTAATTGGTAATAAGCACCAGTGCTTTTAAAATATATAATACACAATGAAGCATATTTAGTGTGCTATGATGCAAGTTATTATTTGAAGAAAAATGAAAAAACAAACCTCCATTAGAACCTTCATCCACCCAAAAAAATTAGTCATGGAATACATATGCTAAAACCTTCAATGCCAATAGCATAGATTCTTTTGATAAATTTTTCCAATCTTGTAGCACTAAAAACCTGTAGTGATTGGTTTTCCTTGCAATGAACTAAGCTCATTAGCGCCTAGAGAACTTAATGGTAGTAGGAGACAAAAATGAACATATATCTCAAGGAGTGGAGATCGTAGTTGGGTATAGTGGTGGAGTCAATATCGATGGAGTGAAACAAAAGATTCTAGAAAATATTTATAGATAATTATTAAATTCAAAGAGACAACACCTAGGGGAGGATCTCGAGTAATGAAAAGCTATCTTGAAAACAAAGATGAAAAATTAGATGTGAGTGTTGTTTTATATTGTTGAAAGAGGAAACACAAAAAACTTGGTGTCTATCAAGGTCATTTAGAGGGTGAATATGAAATCTACCTCTCACCCAACTGTGTATAGAATTATAGCTTGGTTTAAAAAAGGGATTCACTAAATCATCTCAAAATAATGTTTGGTAAATTTATCGTAGAGAATTACTATAGCCAAGTTGTATGCAATGTTGTGCCAATGAATGCACACCAAATTTTGTTTTATAGGAAATATAATGTTTTTCATAAATAATTTGAAAACGAACTTAAAATGATGGTTAGGTTTGCTATACATGGTTTCTCTATAATAAGATGAAATGATCATGAAATATATTGATATTTGGAAAATGACCATTCATTTGTATTTTTTTAAATCTTCATGTTTTATTTATTTTTTAACAATTTGTATAAAATTACTATTGGAAAATATTTAAGAATCTCTCTCTCTCTCTCTCTCTCTCTATATATATATATATATACTCTCTCTCTCTCTCTCTCTCTATATATATATATATACTCTCTCTCTTTCAAATCTTAATGGAGAGAAAGAGAGAGAGAAAGTATATATATATATATATATATATATATAGAGAGAGAGAGAGAGAGAGAGAGAGAGAGAGAGAGAGAGAGAGAGAGAGATTCTTGAAGATAGTAAAACTTATCATAGCTCAAATCTTAATGGAAGTAAGAACAATCATCACTAACTATTATCTATGAATTTGAATTAAAACATCACCATTATTCAAGGAAAACCATGCTACCTGAATGACCTATTAATGATTTGTAATTAGGTAGACTATTATATCTACGAGATGCTTTTGAGACTTGAATTATTTACTTATTTCTTTACACCAAAAAAAAATATGAAATTTTAACTAATAAAAACAATTTTAATTCTTACTCCAAAATTATAATTATTTTTATAATACATATTCAATATAACTTATTATGAAAAAAAAAATGTTAATTTTAAAAATAGTCCATAAACACTTTATTCGCCATTCTCTAATGTAAACCCAAACACTAACTTACATCAATTTGGTTGTATCACAATTATTAGGAGACATAAAGAACATTCTTCACTCACCTAATTCCCTTTTAATTTTTCATTCTAGAGGAAGGAGGGGATTTATACATTCTTCACTCACCTAATTCCTTTTAATTTTTCCTTCTTGAGGAAAAAGGGGATTTATATCAATGCATCAAGGAAAAAGTAATTGATAGAGCATGGCAAAGTCTTCATCATAAGCCAAGGGACACATAAATCTTACTAACATTATTTGACCCCATGTGGATCTTACATGATTCTTAGGTGGTAATGAAACGATGATGATGATATCATAGTTTTATAAATCCTGGTATTTAATTTCATTATTATCTAGATTACATAATCTATGAGTTGATATAGTTTTATAAATCCTGGTATTTAATTTCATTATTATCTAGATTACATAATCTGTGAGTTGATAGGAAAAGTAGTAATGGCTAATGGATGAGTATGAATATTTATTTTTTAATACACAAAAGTGCTAATAGGCTTATGCAAACCATACGATGACTTTATGAGTTGATAAATGGCATTGATAATTATTATTAATTAGAGTGCCATTGATAATGATGAATGTGGAAAGATGTTTAACATGTTAAATTATGTCATATTATCTTTGCGTATATTTTAAGGCTCATGATTCCGAAGATCTTTGCGTATATTTCAAGGCTCATGATTCCGAAGAGAGATTAAAAGCAAGTAATCAATTTTCCAATCATTTAGTATGCGAAGTGGTTCCAAATTTTTATGTTAACAATATTATATTTTCGAGCATGAGTAGAATTGAATATGTTTCATAATAGTAAAACATCATTAGGATCGAAGACGAAAGATTCCATGGTTTCATTTAATGTGAATGACTTGGTTTTAATTTTTTGGGGTTTAATATATATATATATATGAAAAAGCAATTTTAAAAAAATGAAATATATCAATCAATGTTTATATTTTATATTTAGTATATTTGATTATAGTATTATAATTTAAGTATAAATATTGATATAAATATAATTTGATATTAATTTTTTTAACAAAAATAAAAGTAGACTTCTTATATATAATATTTTTAATCAAATATGCATTAATATATAACATATAAATATATATCCATATAATAAAGTTAAACATATTAATATTTTTAGTGAAATATTGAATATAACCATTAAATATTAAATACAAAAAAATTATTCATTTCTCTTTAAACATAATATTTACAACCAAAATTACTATTTAAAAATAAAATTATAAAATCTCAACAAGCTGGAAATATTTAAATGAATTAGCAAGTATGAAATTGAATGGTATTTATATTTTATAATGTTTAATTAAAATTTAATTTTTCAAAATTGGTTTTAAAAATTTAGACTTAGGTTAGTAAAATCTCATATTAATATTAAACCTTGATAAAATATTGGACTAATTTCAAATTATTTCAAATTTCAAAAAAACCAATATTGACTAAGTTAAACATTATGTAAGTATGCATAAAATTATGTGAATATGTATAAAGTATAAACAAAATGATATATATATATATATAATGGGAATCGTAAGATAAAAAAAATATGTAATTTTATGTGTTTCAAGATTTATGGTGTATTTTAGTGCAAATAATTTTATGTGTTTCAAGATTTATGGCGTATTTTAGTGCAAATTATTATGATCCAATTATTATTATTATTTTAAGTGAGTTATAGTCATTAAAGTTGAGATATCAAGGATAGAGAACCTATGGTGATATAGGTATATAAAAATTAAATTTTGATTATTGTAAAAATAATATTTCCTATTATATAATAGGGATTGCAAATATGCATTTTTTTTAGTATTTTAAAGAGTTTTTATATGTAAATTTCTCTTTCTTTATATATATATATATACATATATAATTTAAAGAGAATGGATAGAATTTATATACAAAATGTTTGTGTGGTAGTGAAAAGGAAATCAAAAGGTCTAGTTTTGTCAATATATGACTTATAGAATGGACTATGCATTTACTATCTTCTTGCTTTTTATGATAATGAAAATTATAAAGTCTTATAAAATGATCAAACAAAAATATAATTTTACAATACACAAAAACCTTATAATTAGATGAATTCACATTTATTGTAGGATTCCTTCATGTTGTGTTCTTTAGTTTCCTACAATCGAAGTGTTGGTTATGTTCCAAATTCCACTTCATGTCCTCCAAGAGCCTATTGTACAATAACCTTTTCCATCATGCCATCATTTATTGATCCTATTAAATAAAAAAATTACTCTACCAAGGATTAGGAATTACAAACAAATCCCAAAATATTGTTGTAATGCATGTCTAAGTTCGGGAGCAATTTCTCCATCCTCTGATTCTATGATTCCAATTTCTATTCTAGTTTTTCATTCTTACCCATTTGTCCCTCAAATTGACTCCCAATCCTTCGATTTATATGAGAAATTGTATCCTAAAGCGCACACATATCCTTGGCAATAGACATTGGAATTTACATAGGTCCAACATATCACAATAAGTGCATTCTCATGGATGACTATGTTTAGTCATGGCCTCACCAAATTGAAAAGAATTCAAAGATGGTAGTGGGACCAACCCAATAAACAAGGAAACATCCAAATTCACAACCCAAATCCAAATGAGATTGGCCCAACACACCATGTATTAGCCTAAACAAAGGATGAACCTCAAGGATATTGGCACAATTCAATTCAAAATGTAAAGTAAAATATGGCCAAACCAACGAGGAATGCAACAACTCAAACCCAGATGGTAGGTTAATCCCACTAAATCCAAATTCAAATGGAACCATTGTAGTGTACCATGAACAAATCAAAACTAATACATATATGAAAATGACTAGTAGTTCCATCACCAATTCACATGTCAAATAGAGGGGTCCCAACAAGCAATGCTTCGATGGACCCACCCTATTATTAGCAAATCCATAGCCCATACTCAAATGAGAACAACCCAATAGGTAATGCACCAATCCAAAGCCAAATGTTGGGCCAACCAAACTAAAATTTCAACTAAATCCAACCATGTTGCTAACTCAAAAACAAATATCCCGCATGTGCTATAATTTCCCATCTTATCAAACTAAAATCTCCCATTGTAATAGAGTAGATTGAGTTGTTAAAAAAATATGGGAATAGTTTGAGGATTAAAGGCTTGACCCTCCTCTATCCATTATTTTTCCTATTTGTTCTTGCAGTGTCCTGATATATTAATCCCAAGCATGTAATTCATAGAATTGGAAAATAGTGGGGCCATCTCATTTTTTGACAATGTCCCAATTTCTAGCTAAACCACTTTGTTAGCCATGCCATTTGTGTGAGTGTTACAAGTTTAAAGAAAATGTAAAAAGTCTCAAAGTGAAGTGAGAAAAATCTCTCTAATTCTATCAGTAGTTCTTGAAAGGAGGGAATTACATCGAAGTTCTATATTCTCCCTTGACCAATAGCATATGATGAATCACCAAGGATCATGGAATTCTTAATTTCCATGGTTTGCAAAATAACCATTCCTTGATAAGTAAATTTATTATGAGGTGCAAAATTGATCTACACATTCCTACATAGATTGTATCTAAGCTCTTTATGTTCAAGAATTCAAACATTGGAGGGTTCCTCCCTCCCCCTCTATATCTCAATTTGTTTCCTTCTCCTCTCTTGTATTAGCCATGGGAAAATTACTTCCCAAATAATAGCCTTTGATATTTTCCTTGATGGGATCCTTAATGTCCGTCTTTCAATATCCTCCTCTTGACAAATGGTGCTATCTATTTATAAAATATGCTTTATTGGAGAAGTTAGAAGGATCTATCCTTCTCCTAGATTAATGGTCGCTTGGATCATTAAAATTGGAAAGTCCTCGTCCAAGGGAAGTTGTCTCACTTTTTTGTGAAAGAGGGTTTCACACATTTTTCTTTGAAGCTAAAGAGGATCACGATCTATTTTTTTTATATGGTCCTTAATTTTTTGGATCCGGAGGCATTTATTTGAATAGATGGACGTTAGATTTCAATCTATAGGTTAATGTTTATTTGATTGTTCATGTTTGCATCAATAATGCTCATTTTCTTCTTCATTGTTGATGTGAGGATTCATTAAGGAGTATAAAAAGATCTCACAAATATATCGACAAATAAAAGACTAAGGATAGTATGTTTTCATGTGTCTAAATCTATGTGGAAATTGATCTAGAAAATGGTTTGATGGAAGTGATTCTACCAACCCCATACAATTGGAATAATTTGACTACTTTTGAGTAGGTCTTAGGGAATATTTCTTGTTTTTCTCTATGAGACTCCATTTTGTTTTTATAAAAATATTCAATATTGTTCTTCTTGTAAAAAAACATCTTCTTTTGATGTTGTTTTTATCTTTTTTTCTCCTTAATACTTCTTGTAGATTGGGTGGTTGGAGAAATTATTGTTACCTTTCCCACCCAAGTTCAATTCTTGCTTGCTCCTTGGTAGCCTTTATATTCTAACTTTATTATTTTCTTTCACAAATGCTTTCAATAAACCTTGTGTTGTTTCTTTCTTGGAAAAGAAACCATGTATTGTATTTAAAAAACCACATGTGGTGTGGTTTCTATATTTTTTTTTATGTTTACTTCTTTTACTTCTTGTTTTTACTTTTCCTTTTTTTTTACAACCCCCCCCCCCCCCCCCCCCCCATTTTTAACTTTCCTTCTTTCTTCTTTGTATTTCTTTTTCTTGCTCGTTTTTTTTCCTTTTCTTCTTTACTTTTATATTTTTTAGGTCAAAGACCTAATGATTCTTAAAATTTGAGATGATGGCTAAGAGCCAAGATATGGCCAAAGGCCCAGAACTAAGTCCAAGAAAGGTCGTTGATACCACTCAAACAATAAAATCGTTTCTACCGGAATAACCAGTGTAAATAACACATACTCCATGAATGAACAAATAATATAAATGATGATAATGAGGATGTAGATGCATCTATAGGACTTATAAGTTGACTATTCACCAAAGGGTTATCTCCCTCAGTTAAAGATAATTAATATTATGTTTTTTATTTTTATTATTTATAATATTATATATTATTCATTATTTTAATATTTGATTTGTTACAATGTGTCTCTAGAGAAAAAAGACACTTCTTATTTGTTATCCATAAGAACTTCAAGATCACTTGGAAAATGAAGAAATATTTTCAAAAAATCACCAACAAGAAAGACTTATATTTTCAAATCTTCATAATAGATCTAAGAAGGAGATGTGGAGATTAAAGTCAAGAAATATGTGGATATAATCAAGAGACAAAAATACATATTTCTTTCATTTATAGGATAAAGAAAGGGCAAGCAAAAACTTGGTCAAATAAATAAACCTAGAAAATGGGACAATATTGGAAGAATTTTAAGAAATTAAATCAGAGGCAGGGACCCACCTTGAATCCCTTTATCTAGAGGAAGATGAGTCACGTGGTACTTCTATACACATTATGAAGGAGAAAATTCCTAAACTTTTCTTATGGGAAGAAAAGTATGAGATTAATCAAGAAATAACATAAGAGGAAATAAAAATGCAATGGGGATTAGATCCTAACAAGGCACCCAAATGAGATGTATTTTCTATGGAACAGAAATCAAGTTTGTGATGCATGTTGCATGCATAGAAAAAATTCAAAATATTAGGTAGCACCAGTTCTTCATTCTTATCTATTATTCTTAAAGAGGTTAATCCATAATCATTCAAAAGATTCCATCCTATTTCTCTCTACAATTCCTTATACAAAATTATGAACAATATCATGGTAAAAAATTCAAGAACATCATCCCAAAACCATCTTTGATAGTCATGGTGGTTTCAGGTAGAAATGACAGATCATTGACAGCATAATAACATTGCAAGAAGCAAACCACTCCATCCAAGAGAAAAATTAGAAATGATGACCATAAAATTGGAAATGGCTAATTCTTTGGAGTGAGTAAGTCATTCCTTTTATTTGATGTATTTTTTACTTTGGAAGATATTATGATGTATATTATCATTGTATGTTGTTGTACCCCCATTGGAGATGTGTTTTCATCCTTGTGGGATGCCTTTATTGTGTTTAGACCTTGAGGTACAACGTCCGTTGTAAGTTGGGGAAATAGTCCCCAATGTAACATCATGTAATGTGTATTTGGAGTCTCTCTAGGAGAAGTTGGGCCTGCTAGTGAAACAGGTCGGACCGAGTCATGTATTTGGTCAGTCACTTGATTAGTATAAATAGGGAGATTCCCTCCCTTATTTATATGCAACTCACACTCTCAGGTTCGCATGAGAGAGAGAGAGAGAGAGAGAGAGAGATAAGGGAGGAGAGATAAATAGTTGTTGAATACTTCTTATTAATGGGTTTGATAATCTTATGACACAGTCTTTGTGACTATACTATTATGAGGAATTTTGTAGGGTTTTCTCCTTTATGGATTTCTCGGTGAAAATATTTGTGTCTTGTGTATCTGTTATATCTTATGCATCTTGTTTCTCTTGTTATTATTTCAGACAAATATCCTAATTAAGGTAATAATATCTAAGAAAAACTAACTATTAGATTTTTAATGGTTATACAAGATCTAAAAACATTTAGCATCATAACATCATAACCATAAGAAAAGGATCACTAAAAGAAATACAAATGGAGCAACATAAGAGATCAAAAATATTTTCCTCGGGGAAACCACAAGGGAGAAAACCCCACAAAATTTCCTTAGTATAGAATTCGTCCAAGACAGTGTAAAAACCCAACAATAAGAATAGTTGCTCATCTTCCACAGTAGACTCTTCCTCTCTCTCTCTAGCGCAATGCTTGATTGTGATATCATGTTGAATGAGAGAGGCACCTCACCTATTTATATTCATTAGGTGAGTGCCTCAAATGATTAACTAGGCCACACAGGTTCCCTAATTAGGGACGACCTACCTTGTGAGACTCAAAATACATTCTATATATTACTTTTGTGGGTACTATTTCCCCGATTTACAATGGAGGGTTTACCTCATGACTTTTACATGACCAATTACATCAAGGACATCTCTTAATGGAGGAATAACATATCTGAAGGAGAATAAAACAAAATTACAATAGAATATATTCCGAAGTTACAATACTTTAACACTCCCTCTTAACTAGGAAGGTATTCTACATCAACAACAACCATCATCATAACTATATAACTGACTGGTGAATCTCTATATGTCATAGGAAGTATTGAAACATCATCATACATCTTCATCATCGATCTCAACTGGATCATCTTCTACAATATCAATATGTAAATATTGAATCATCTTTTAGATAATCTTCTGTAGTATCAGTATGTGGATACTAAATCATTTGAATAATCTTCTATAATATTAGTATGTGAATACTGAATCATCTTCTGCCACATCAGTATGTGAATAATGAATGATCTTCTAAAACTTCTTCTGTAACATTAGTATGTGAATACCAAATCATCTTCTGTCACATCAGTATATGAATACTGAATCATCTTCTGCCACATCAGTATGTTAATATTGAATCATCTTTTGAACCTTCTTCTGTAACATCAGTATGTGAATATTGAATCTTTTTCTGCCACATCAGTATGTGAATACTGAATCTTCTTCTTCAACATCATTATGTGAATACTGAATCATATTCTAAACCATCAATATGTGAATAATGAATCTTATTATTCAATATCAGTATGTGAATACTGAAACATCATCTGCAACATATGTATGTGAATACTAAAAAATCATCATATGCATCATCAGTATGTAAATACTTAAGCATCAACATCTGCATCATCAATATGTAAATATTGAAACATCTACATCTGCATCATCAATATGTAAATAATGAAACATCATCATCTGCAATGTCAGTATGTGAATACTGAAACAATAACAACATCATTAGCATGTTAGTGCTAAATAAACATCAATAATAAATTATGTATCATCATTTGAATCATAGAGATGCTAGAGCATCATCATCATCATCATCAACATAAAAATGTTGAAACAACATCATCATCATTAACACAAAGTGTTGTGACTTCAACTACATCAACATTATCAACACAGGGTGCTGGGACCATAGCCATATCATCATCAGCAACACAAGGTGTTGGGACCACAACCACATCAATATAATCAATAGAAGGTGTTGGGACCACAACCACATCAACATCATCAACACAAGGTGTTGGGACCATAATCACATCATCAACATCATCATACAAATGATGAAGCAACATCATCGTGAATATCAGTATAGGAATACTGAAATTACCTCACCATCATCAGTATAGAAATAATGAAACTATCTTATCGAAATCAATATAGAAATACTGAAACTACCTCATCATCATCAGTATAGAAATACTAAAACCATCTTATCAACATCAGTATAGAAATACTAAACCTGCTACATCAGTATAAGAATAATTAAACTATCAATCAATCAACATTCATCAATATGAGAATACTGAACTTGCTGCATCAGTATAGGAATACTGAAACTATATCAACAATCATCTCAACAATAATTAGTGTGAAAACATTAAAAACATCGTAACAACCATCTCAACAATCACCGGTCATCAATGTAATAACACTGAAACTCTCTCAATCAAACATCTCAACAATCATCAATATAATAATACTGAAACTATCATCTCAACTATCATTAATATAACAATACTGAAGCAAACATCTCAACAATCATCAGTATAACAATACTGAAGCAACCATATCAACAGTCATTAGTATAACAATACTGAAGAAAACATCTCAACAATCATTAGTATAACAATATTGAATCAAACATCTCAACAATCATCAATATAAAAATACTGAACAATCAACAGTATAGAAATACTGTAACAACCATCTTTCCCTCTAACTATCTCCGATTAGCATCACGGTGAGTTCTCTAGTTGGCATTTTTTCTAACTTACTAACCCTTTTGAGCCAAGAAGCCTAGTTAGACATATGGATATTTCTGGGGACTAACAAGTATTTTCATAGCTTACACACCCACTTGGTCTAAACTGATCTAGCGAGACATAATAATCCTCCTAGGATAAACAAGCCTCGTCTGACTAACCTTTCGGGCCAAACAGTCCTAGCTAGACTTACCCTACTCTAGACTTATCTACTCACCATTGCATCCTTCTTCCATCTATCGTCACTCTCTCTTTCGAGAGAGTTCCTTTCGGAGTACACCAAGCATGTCTCGAAAGTATTCAAAATTTACATGAGCCAGAGGCTTAGTCAACACATCTGTCACTTTTTCCTTTGTAGTAACATACTTGAGATTTACATCTCCTTTCTGCATCTTTTTCTTTAACATTCTCTTTGTGCACATCCACAACTGCATCGTACATTTACAACTTGCATCATTATTCTTTTGTGCATCTTTAACTGCATCATTCTTCTCAATAGTATTGTACATTCACAACTTGCATCATTCTTCTTTTGTGGGTGATTGTGTTGTAGGGCGGATCAACCACAGCCAACCCAACCACCACCTCCAGGATCTAGTGGCTCCTACACTCAGTAGGATGGCCAAATTGATCCCTCGACGAAATTCTATGCTAGATTGCCTCCCCACAATTCTGTTTCCGCAACAACTTCTCTGCAACGTTGTTTTCGCAATAGGAGTTCCGCAACTGGCTCTCCGCAACTCTGTTTCTGCAACAACGTTTCCACATCAGTCTTTTCACAAGTGGGTTGCGGGAAGTAGGATGTGCGACTAACCTTCCAAAGTTTCTCCCCTGCAACTTTCCTCCTACAACTTTTCCTCCACAACTCTTCTGACCATCATATATTTGCGGCCTTCTCCACAACCATCGATCTACTCTTTGATGCAAACCTCACTGATATTTGTGGATCCATTATCGCCCTCGCAACTTCCGTTGTAGATCTCTCCCGGACCGTCAGATATTTGTCTGCGGACTCAATCTTCGCCCTTCATTTTTTGCAAAAAATGGTTAAGGCAGAAAATCTACACACTACATCGATTGATCATGGAATCGATCAATCCAGCCTACAACCTGTAAGGTGAATTAGCCTAACTCTTTTATGCATGCATTTATGAACTATTCCAGCTATTCGAGCAACAATTTCATGCATGAATCAACGATTTTACAGAAATACACAGGTGTACAAGAAATCGCCGAAGTCGGCCCTTCATGGATTCATAGTTCAAAATAGCAAATGCAACTAGGCTAATCATACTGCAAACACATAGCTAATCCTTCTATTAATCAAACACACAAACACATAGTCGATTCTCTTCTTCAATCTATTAAAATATTTACAAGTGGAATCAGACGCATGTCTGTCTGTCTCTCCGCAAACTCAAAATTATAATGCTGAAGAGCAGAACCCTTCTCACTTCTCTAATCTCCCTATTTAAGCTAAACTATAACCTCCTACACCCTGAGTGGTCCTACATCTGAAAACAAACAAAAATAGAGCACGATGGAAACATCCCTATCATAACAGACAAACTGCGGCTTGATATCCACGCAGGGAGTCATGATTTTCCATCATGCCTATCGACGCTAACAAACTATGACCCAATAAAACAACAACAAAAATATTCCATAGCATGTAACCAACTCATCACATTTATGGCATGCCACGATGCTCCTGTATCAGACTCGCAAGGGTGAATATTATGAACCCTTGTTCATTAGATCAACTACAGCGAAACCCTTGGCTACCAAATCTGCAACGCTTATCCAAGTAGAATCTTTTGTTGGTTGCTCCTTCCACTTGACCAATTACTCCAGATAGTCCTTCTTCCTTGTACTCTTTACCACTTTAGTGTCCAGAATGGACTCAACTTCCAATGGTTGTGTCATATGCATCTGCCCCACCCATTGTAAGTCTTCAGTAGGATCTTCACCTCCTGCAAAGGTTCCAGTGTCACCTGCTACATAAGGATATAGACCTGCAACATCAAAGATAGGTGAAATACCCAATCCAGTAGGAATCTCTAACTCATAAGCATTTGTTGAGAATTTTCTGAGTATCCTGTAGGGTCCAATCTTCTTCATCTTCGGCTTTTTATACTCTCCCTTTGGAAATTTGTCCCTCCTTAGATATGCTAAGACCAAATATCCTACTTCATAGTTCTTCTCTCTCCTTTTGGAATCTTCTCTAGCCTTGTAACTAGTGTTACTCTGCTATAACCTTGCTTTCACTTGCTCCTGTAGTTCATTGATCCTCGTTGCAAACTCTTCTCCATTAACACTCCTTTTCTCCAATTGACCTAAGTCACGAAGTTCAAACACTCCTCTTGGATGCATTCCATACAGAATTTGAAATGGACTCATCACTATACTTCTATTTGGTGAATCATTATAAGCAAACTCAGCTTGAGCTAATACTCTATCCCATTGCTTCAGACTCTCTCCAATCAGAAATATCAACATGTTCACCAGACTCCTATTTACTACCTCTATCTATCCATCATACTATGGGTGATATGCTGAATTGAAGTTCAGTCTGGTACCCAAATTCTTCCACAAGGTCCTCCAGAAATGACTTGTGAACTTCACATCTTTGTATGATACAATGCTTCCAGGTAAACTATGTAGCTTCACAACTTCATTGAAAAACTAGTTAGCAATGTGTCTAGCATCACTATTCTTGTAGCATGGAATGAAATGTGCCATCTTAGTGAATCTATCAACAAATACAAAGCTAGAATCATGTCCCTTCTGAGTTCTTGGAAAACCCAAAATGAAATCCATATTCACAGAATCCCAAGGCCTAGTTGGAATAGGTAATGGTGTATACAGCCCTCTGTTCTGGCTTCTTCCCTTAGCATGCTGGCATACTCTGCATCTGCTTACAAAATTATCAAATTCATACCTCATCGTTGGCCAAAAATAGAAATGACCTAATTGTCCAAAGGTTTTATCACTTCCAAAAAGACCTGCCATACCTCCATTGTGTTTCTCCTGTATCAAGTTCTCTCTCATGGAACACTTTGGTATACACAGTTTATTGTTTTTAAAGAGTAAACCATCTTGTAGCACATAGTCAATCCATGGCTCTTTGTCCACCTCCACTGGATTCTTACAAGCCCTGCAAGCTTCCTGGAAATCAATGTCTGTCTCATGTAAATCCCTTAGATGCTCAAATCCCAAGACTTGGATCTAATTCTCTTGCACAATCAACAGTATCCTACTTAAGGCATCCGCTACTCTATTTGACTATCCACTTATGTGTTTCAACACAAAGGTAAATCTCTGTAAGAAATCAACCCACTTGACATGTTTTGGGTTCAACTTAGGTTGTTGCATAATGTACTGCAATGCATGGTTATCAGAATATAACACAAATTCTCTAGGCATCAAATAATGTCTCCAATGCTTCATTGCTTGAACAATAGCATAAAAATCCTTGTCAGAAGATGAATACTTCTGCTTTGCATCATTCAACTTATCACTGAAATACACTATAGGAATGTCCTCCTAACTGAGCACAACTCCGATTGCTACTCCACTGGCATCACACTTTACTTGGAAAGGGTGTTTGAAGTCTCATAACTTCAATACTGGTTGTTCAGTGATCTTCTTCTTCAAGAACTGGAAACTCCTTTCGGCCTTTGCTATCCATTGAAATGGCTATCTATCCTTCTTAATTGTCTCGACAATATACGCAAAAATACCATTGAAATTATTTATAAAATTCTTATAAAAACTTGCCAATCCATGAAAGCTTCTTACCTCAAATATTTTCCTAGGTGAAGGCCAATAAATGATTTCTTGCACCTTTTCTGGATCCATATTCAACCCATCTCTCGAGATAAAAATACCTAAATATAGTAGCTTTGGTTTCATGAACGTACATTTATTCACATTTATTGGCAACTTTTCCTGTTGCAGCCTCTCTAAAACATATCTTAGATGCTTCAGATTCTCTTCTTCTGTTTGGCTGAAAACCAAAATGTCATCAAGGTAAACTAGCACAAACTTACCTATGAAATCTCTCAAGACTTCATTCATCAATCTCATGAAAGTGATTAGTGCGGTGGACAATCCAAATTGCATGACCAACCACTCATACATCCCCTCATTTGTCTTAAAGGATTTCTTCCACTCATATCCTTCTCTGATTCTGATATGATGATATCCACTCTTCAAATCCAATTTTTAAAAGCATGTTTCCCCACTTAGGCAATCCGTCATGTCATCTGTCCTTGGTAATGGAAACCTATATCTGATAGTAATATTGTTAATTGCTCTGGAGTCAGCACACATCCTCCACTCACCATCCTTCTTTGATGTCAGTATTGTTGGTACTGCACATGGACTCAGACTCTTCTGGACCAATCCTTTGTCCAACAATACTTGGACCTGTTTCCTCACTTCTTCATTCTCTTGAGGTGTCAACCTATACGCTTCCTTGTTTGGTAAATTGGCTCCTAGGATAAAATCAATTTGATGGCTTATATCCCTCCTTGGTGGTAACTCATTAGGTAAACCATCCACCACGATGTCACTAAAATCACTCAGCATCTCTTGAATCTCCTTAGGTAGATCTATCACGTTAGTCTTCATTGTCACCACTCTCAGTTTTCATACCACAACATACTTGATCTCTTCCTTCTCAATATGATGCAAATATTCTTTTCTTGACAGCATCAGGACTTTGGGTGCTGACTGTCCTGTTGTACTATCTTCTTGCAAAGGGTAAAGTACATGTCTTATCCCATTCTTCTCAAAACTATGACAATTACTTTTACCATCATGAATCACTTTCTTATCAAATCACCACCATCTTCCTAACAGTATATGAAAAACATCCATGGGCATAACATCACACAGATTCTTGTCCTTATATGGACCTATTTGGAAATCAACTTCACACTGCTCACTTAACAAGATTTGATGTCCTTTATGTAACCAAGATACCTTGTATGGAAAAAGGATGCTTGGTCCTCTTTAAACTCAGCTTCTCCACCATCTCTATGGAAATAGGATTGTCAGTACTCCTACTATCAATCACCATCTTATAGCACTTCCCTTGGACTTTACATATGGTCCTGAATAAATATGTTCTTTGAGCAGGATCTGCTTACTCCTTCTTAGGTTTCAATAGGAATTTATTCATCATCAAAGACTCTCATGTATCTGGAAAAACTCCAGCTGCTGTCGACTGTTCTTGCTACTGATCATTCTGAGCTGCATAGGCTCCTCTTTTTCCTACGTCTTCCTTCTCTAAAAATTCAAATGATCTATTCCCCAACTGGTTGCATTTGTAGCACCTATAGACAGCTCCTCTGCCTCTTCCTCTACATCTACCTCCTTGGTAAGGTCCTCTTCTGCTAGAGTCACCTCATCTACCATGCTACTCTTGCTGGTTATATTTATTGGACTCTCCTCTCTGGACTCCAAATATTCCTCTTCCAGCTACTTTTCCTCTTCCTCTGGTCGTACCTCAACCTTTGTTGAAGCTCTGCTTCCTTGCTATCTTTTCTTCTTACCTTAAGGAACATTGATACGCATCCTCCATTGTTCTAGGTGATATCATGGTGATCTCTTAATGGATATCCATCCTTAGACCATTGAAATACCTAGGAGCCTTCTTTGCTGACTCTTCCACATATCCTGTCCTTAGGTTTACTTTGTAGAACTATTCAGTGTACTCTCTCACTGTTAACAATCTTTTCCTAAGGTTTTGTACCTGTCTATATAGAATTAACTGCTAATATTTGGGAAAGAACTTACCCGTCATCTTTGCTACCATCCTATCCGAGCTCTTTATCAATGACTTATTCTTTCTCCTTCTTTCTGCTTGCATACTATCCTACCACAAGGATGCATTCCCTTTCAACCTTATCATAGCCAATCTGAATCTCTTATCTTCTTCAATCTCATTGTACTCAAAGTACTTATCCAGCTCACTGATCTAGTCAATGAGACTTCCATCGTACGTCAGAAACTTAGGTTTCAACCTTGACGTTTCTCCTAGAATCGATCTGAAATACCTTAGCTTAGGTGTTTCCTGCATAGGTGCAACTTCTTATCTTTTCTCTTCATCCTCAGGTTCACTTACATCCCCTTCTTCTGGGTCTCTTCATCTGTCTGTCTCCATGGCTTCTAGAAGTGCTCATAGCTCCCTCACTTCCTCCATAACTTCTATGTTCGGTGCTGGTCGGCCTCTGTCATAACCTCACGTTCTACCCATGCGTGCTGCCATCCTCTGCAATAACAATTCTCTTTCACACTGCTACAACTTACCTCACCAAGCCCCTTCTCTATACTTGGTCTTTTGGTAACATCAGTCCTCGATCTATAACCTCTTGAGCACTCTTCTTTGCTCCTTTTAGGATTCTACTACTATGCTTCTCTCTCACACGAGCTTCTCCTTGCTCTGAACCAAAATTGGTGCAAGGCGGATCAACCAAAACCAACCCAACCAGCACCTCCAGGATCTGGTGGCTCCTACACTTAGTAGGATTTCCAAATTTATCCCTTGTCCAAATTCTGCGCTAGATTTCCTCCTCACAATTCTGCTTCCGCAATAGGCATTCCACAACTGGTTCTCTACAGCTCTCTTTCCACAACATAGTTTCTGCAACAACATTTCCTCAACAACGGTTCCGCAACTGGATTTCTACAAGCAGGTTGCGGGATGCATGACCAACTTTCTAAAGTTTCTCCCCCACAACTTTCCTCCCTCAAATTTTCCTCCGCAACTATTCTGATCGTCAGATCTTTGCGGTCTTCTCCACAACTGTTGATCTACTCTTTGATGCAGATCTCAGAGATCTTTGTGGATCCGTTATCTCCCTCGCAACTTTCATTGTGGATGTCTCTTGGACTATCATATCTTTGTCTGCGGACTCAATCTCTATCGTTCATTTTCTCCAAAAACTGGTTAAGGCAGAAAATCTACGCACTGCGTCGATTGGTCATGGAATTGATCAATCCAGCCTGCAATCTCTAAGATGAATTATCCTAACTCTTCTATGCATGCATTTATGAACTATTCCAACTATTCTAGAAACACTTTCATGCGTGAATCAACGATTTTATAGAAATACACAGGTGTTTAGGAAACCACCGAAGTTGGCCCTTCACAGATTCACAGTTCAAAATAGCAAATGCGACTAGGCTAATAATACTGCAAACACATAGCTAATCCTTCTATTAAGCAAACACACAAACACACAGTCGGCTCTCTTCTTCAATCTATTAAAATATTTACAAGAAGAATCAGACGCAGGTCTATCCATCTCTCTGTAAACTTGAAATTCTAATATTCTAAAGAGAAGAACCCTTCTCACTTCTCTAATTTTCCTATTTAAGCTAAAATGTAACCTCCTACACCCTGAGTGGTCCTGCAACTGAAAACAAACAAAAACAGAGCATGATGGAAACATCCCTATCATAACAGACAAACTCCGACTTGATCTCCACGGAGGGAGTCATGATCTGCCATCATGCCTATCGGTGCTAAAAAACTATGACTCAGCAAAACAACAACAAAAATCTGCCACAGCATGTGACCAACTCATCACATTTTTGGCATGCATCGATGCTCCTGCATGATATTTCCTACAATCCTTCCTACAAGTCAAATACAATTGTATAATTAGGAACATTTTGTAACATATTCATAATGACATACATAAAGATATATGTCATATAATCATGCATCTATTTATGCTAATGCAACAACAATATATATACGGTAACTTTCTATATGCCTTCCATCTTACCAAGACATTATTTCATAAGTAGAAATGGAACATTGTACAACAACATAAGCCACTTAACCATCACATGCATACTATTAGTATACTACAAATATTCTAATATGCATAATATATTTCCTGAATCTAGAAACATATCTATGTACACATCTTGAACAACTAGATACATAGGAAATGGCAATTCAAATACTTATCTCCGTTTGTTTGGTAGAATCCATCTTGATCTCTGTCTTCTTGAATTACTGGAGTCTCTGTCAAATGTGTTCAACATCATCGTCTAATTTTGAGGACTTGTTCTTATCTTGCTCATGATCGAAAATATTGAGCAAGTCTTCTTACACCATAGATCACATAGGACTGTGTCTGTGTGTCCTACTAGTGCATCCCTTCTTATCCAATGATGAAATGGATAAGAGTATAATCTTCATCTTCATCGGTATAATTATTCTGAATCATATACCTCATTACTTGATGAATCTTTACTTGCTTTCTTCTGATTTGCAATATATTCATCCTTGTTTGTATTGAGAGAAACACTCTTCTTTCTGCCATATGTTTGAGTACGTAGTACTACCAACTAAATCAAAGTCATCATACCTTTGCATTACCCTTTAGGTACCACACCATTTTCTCTACATATTTTACTTGGATAAGTAAAATGTCTTCTGGATTTCATCATACCTCTAATCTCAAGAATCATGCCAAGATTATCAAACTTTTAGATCTACCGTCACTCCCTTTGATGTGGACCACCATCCTCCCTTTGCATTTGTATTAGGACATTGGGGTGACAGGTAGGATCCTCTACTGTTAGTCTTCTTTGTATCCATCTATGTCACTTGTTGAGGTCATTAGATATCAGGATCCTCCATCTCGAACTTTGTTGCAAGTTTTCTCTTGTTCTTTATAGGATTCTATCTTCAACCTTGTATTAAAGTTTGGGATATCCATCAGTCTAGTTGATCCTCAAGTTTCTCATGTGACTGTATGTGCTATCCCATGGGTGCCTATTGAGCTTGTACAAATCCTTCTATGCATAGGTGGTTCTCTGTAGAGAGTCTCAAACCATATAGATTGTTTGATTTGTTCTTATACTTTGATTACACCAATTTTCTAGTGTAATATCCACTACTAAAGAGGCGTGTCTAGTTTATAGAGCAGTGTATTTCCATAATCAACTCTCTCTGTTGATAGAAACTACAAACCTTACTTCGTATCTTTTGATATTTCAATCGGTGGTATACTCGATATTGTAGATCTACTTGGAAGACTTCATAAAACTTCCCTTCATGTCTTGAGATCCTATCCAAACATCATTCTGTATGATTGATGTGTACTTCTAGAACATATCATCCTTCCATTCTTCCTTCTTGGGACATTCTTTCGCAAAGTGTACTTTCTCATCACAACTGAACTATTGAGTTGTGAGATGTCCTTCTATTCTTGGTAGGAATGTTCTTCCTTCTTGTTCTTTCTCTTCTTGGATTGAGTTGTTAGGGCTTCATTGTCATCTCTTCTTCAATTAATCGTGTATTTCTCCGTATGTGATCTTCCTACTAGAACAACTCTCTTGACTGAATTTGGAAGGCCATTCAATGGTTGTAATTTATGCTTCTGCTTCTTTGACATTGTCTTTAATGACTTATAATTGCTCCTTGAGATGAGATCTTCTTGTGAAGTAATATTTGAATGTTTTTTGACATTGCACCTTCACATTCTGAAGGCCATCTTTGTACATGTTTTTTTTCATTGCATCGAACATATCCTTGGGAGTATTCAAGGATGATACATGTGAGATCCAATGGAGATGGAAATACTCATCTTTATTTTGACTAGGTCCTTCTTTTGCTTTGCTTTGACTTCATCTTTGTTTGGATCTGCAAATTCTTCTTTGACATAGTTCTTCATGGCATGCTTCTTCAAGTATGATAAGCATTCTATAATTCCATGCTTATAAGTTCTCGATTCTTTCAAGATTGTCCTCAAGCTTGGTATTGTTTTTCATTACAATAAAACTGAGAAGCTAAAATGGAAATAGAGAGGATGGAACTTACCAGTGCGAATTCTTCAACTTGATGCTTGCTTGAAGGATCTTTTGAAGGAATGGTTTCACAGAGAAACCCTAATTTTTTCAACTTAGGTATCTTTCATATATGATTGGATAGAAAGATGTGCCTCCTCAAGGCAAGTTGATAAACATACTTATTTTCCCAAAAATGTGGACAGAACTCCAAAATATCTGATGCCCTTGTTTTCTCCAGCAGTAGTGTCAGGTCAAAAAATGAAAGTACACAAAAATATAAAATTATTACAAATAGAGATGCGACCTGCTAGGGAGAATTTGATGATCCTCCTTCTTCAATTGATTGGTGGAGGGAAGTGCTCGAAACATGAAGCCCTAGTTTTTATCTGATTTCTTCTACATAAATGATTGATCTTGTTTCTTCTATAGCTCCAAAATTTTGGCTCCTCAAGGTCTGAAACTGCTTCCAGAGGTAGCTTGGTCGGTATTATTTCCAACCCCATAGTTTATATCAGAATTGGATTTCGAGGTGGGACTTATGAGGATTTTCCCAAGGTGTTGTATTTCAGGACTGGTCAGCATATCTACCTTGTACGAACTACCACATGTCACTGTTTCACCTTTAGGGTATGAAATGTTTACCACAGAAAGTAAATTATTCCATATCTAGAAAATATTGAGAAATTTCATTTGGAACTTTCTAGCTAGAGATATAGCGAGTCTCCATATGTCACCTATTTAAGGATGAATTTTGGGAGAGACTGGAACCCTGAGCTGGAGGAATCATATCTCCTATATTATAGTGAATCTAAGGTTGAAAATTTTACAAAGAGTAGAGTGCAAATTTGTCTTCGTCCTGTCCAAGTTTCAACTCCTGATACATCTCCAATATCGTGTTATAGCAAAAGCACCAACATTACTAGTTTTTGTCTTCTAGGGTTTTCAATCATGAAACCCTAATCTTCGGTAGCTGTAGCTGAAGCAGTGTTTCAGCTACACAAAGACTTGTTTCAGGGTGGATATGATACCATGTTATATTTTTAATGGTTATACAAGTTCTAATTTTTTTTTTCATCATAAGATCATAACCATAAGCAAAGGATCATTGAAAGAAAGACAAAGGTAGCAACACAAGAGAACACACATATTTTCCTCGGGGAAACCACAAGGGAGAAAACCCCACAAAAATTCCTCAGTACAAAATTCGACCAAGACAGTGTAAACCCCTGCAACAAGAATAGTTTCTCATCTTCCACATTATAATCTTCCTCTCTATCTCTCCAACGCAATGCTTGAGTGTGAGATCATGCTAAATGAGAGAGGCACCTCACCTATTTATATTCATTAGCTGAGTGCCTCAAATGACTAACTAGGTCAGCCAGGTTCCCTAATTAGGGACGACCTACCTTGGGAGACTCAAAATAAATTTTATATATTACTTTTTTGGGTACTATTTCCCCAAATTACAACAGAGGGTTTACCTCATGACTTTTACATCACCAATTACATCAAGGACACCTCCTAATGGAGGAATAACATCTCCGAAGGAGAATACAAAAAAATTACAATAGAATATCTTCCGAAGTTACAATACTTTAACATTAACATCGTATCATAACATCTCTAAAAGAAGGCACTGTACAAGTTCCTAGTTCAAAGCATTCTCTCCACAGATCATCAATAAAAGAGGGATAGGTTAAATTGCCTTAGTAGGGCACATATTCTGGTGGAAGCGTTTCATATTTGAAGAAGTTTCAATTTTGACCCTATCACTGGTGCCAGGAGAAACTAGGGCATCAAGTTTTAGAGGCTTCCCACCTCAGCCTTTAGAAAGTGACCTTGCTGAGAAACTCGCCTCAAGGAGGAGCATCTTTCTGTCCAAATAGAATTCCTAAACTCCATTTTTGTAAAATTGGGGTTTCTCTAACAAACCCTAGGTCATCCAGCTCTGGAACTAGGTTGGACACCTCAAATCGGTAAGATCTAAATCTTTGTTATTTCCATTTGAGGTTCTCATTTGAAAAGATGAATCACCATACTCATCATGAGGACAAGCTTGGAGGGGTTGATAAATTCTGAGCATATACGTACATAATCTCCCCGATCCTTGAAGAAAATGACTTGGATCAGTACATCACTGAAGAAGTTCCAGAACCAGAGGGAGATGATTCTATGGCTTCTCATAAGAGAGGCATGGCTAAGGCCAAGAGAATCATTGTAGATTCTATCAAGGATCACCTCATCCCACACGTGTCTTCATTCAAGACACCGAAGGAAGTATATGATGCTTTGAAAAATATGTTCAAAGGGAAGAGCAACAACCGTAAGTTGAATTTGAGGAACCAGTTGAAGAATGTGAAGATACAGAACTCTGAGACTATACAGTCTTACTTCACAAGGCTTGCTTGAATCAAATAACAACTTAAAGTGGTTGAATAGAATGTTGAAGAATTAGAAATTCTAATGACTACCTTGCATGGTCTCTCTATATCATGGGACTCATTCATTCAAGGAATTTGTGCAATAAGGAGGCTGATCTCTTTTAGCAGACTCCAAGAAGAATGTTCACAAGAAGAATCTTGAATCGTGACAAGGGAAGAGAAGATGGGAGAAATTGAAGATCAATCTCTCATAGTTCACACCAGGAAGAAATTCAAGAAGAAGGAGAAGAAGAATAACTTTCATCACAACAAGAAGAAGGAAAAGAAACAAAAGAAGACCAAGCGAGATCCTTCAAATGTTCAATGTTATACTTGTGATGAAAAGGGAAATTTTGCAAGAGATTGTCCCATCAGGAAAAGGAGACACCATGCTCATATTTCCGAAGAAAATGAACCTTCAAACAAAAGATTCAAAAGAGAGAAGGATGATTCAAATGAAGAGTATGTGCTAATCTCAACACTTACTCGCACTATCTTACACATAAGCAATGGTTGACTTGTGGATAGTGGTTCTTCTAAACACATGACGGTATATAAGGAAACATTCATTATTAAGTCTGAACATGAGTCACCTCACAAGGTGAAACTTGGGGATGATTACCAATACCCCATAAAAGGGAGTGGAGAAGCTTCATACAAGCTTGACTTTGAAAAATCCTTAAAGATGAAGGATGTGCTATATTTTCGAGGATTGAAGAAGAATATTCTCTCCATTTTTGCACTATTTGCAAAGGGAATTAGAGTTGCATTTGTCGATGTCCAAGTTCTGATGTGTGCCAAAGGGAATACAATAGATGATGCAATAATGATTTTAGAAGAAGATGGATGGATTTGAGAGTCCGTGATTAATAGGGATTTGAGCACTCCATACAATCCTCAACAAAATGGGGCTGTAGAATGAAAAAACCAAACCATCATGGAAGCAGCAAAAGCAATACTACATGACCATGATCTTCCAATGAACCTTTGGGCGGAGGAAGTAAGGACAACTGTGTATGTACAAATTCGTACTCATCATCAAGTACTTGACAACAAGACTTCGGAAGAAGCTTTCTCAGGAGAGAAACTAGAAGTCATCCATCTGAGAATATTTGGTTGCTCGGTATACATACATGTCCCAAAGGAGAAAAGGACCAATATTGATCCTTTTGGGAGGAAGGGTATATTCGTAGGATAGAGTGATACATCAAAGGCCTATCAAATATACTTCCCAGGATTCAAGAATATAGAAATAAGTAGAGATGTAACCTTTGATGAAGACTCGCCATACTTCAGATACAGGAGGACACCTATTCAATAGGTTGAGGAAATTGAAGATACGAGAGTCTGAGATATGGAAATTGGAGAAGCAATTCTAGAATACCATGAAGATCATGACATGGAATAACCACAAGAACTGGTAGAGAAAATCCTTGATAAGGAATCCCACAAGAGGAAAACAACATGGTCATGAGAGATCATACATGAAGAAGAAAGGTATGGAGCTCTAGAAGGAATACATAAAGATAGAAAAAGGGAAAATCCCGTCAATAGCTATGTGGCCCTATTGTGTGACATCAACCTTCCACATATGAAGAGGCCGCATAAAAGTAAGAATGGGAGGATTTTATGATCGAGGAATATTAGTCGATCATGAAGAATGGTGTATGGGAGATAGTTATGAGAGAATAAAAGAAGTCTGTCATTACTTCGAAGTGGATCTACAAGATCAAGCATGTTGAAAATGGCAACATCAAGAAATGCAAGGCAAGGTTCGTAGCATGAGTCTTCTCACAGAAAGAAGGCATAGACTACGAAGAGAAATTTGCACCTATGGTGAGGTACACTTCCATTAGGACCATACTTGCATTAGTAGAAGTTATGAAATGGAAAATACACCATATGGATGTCAAGGCAACTTTCTTGAGTGATGTAGTTGAGGAGGAAGTGTATGTGGAACAACCATGGGATTCGAGACACATGACAGGCATACCCATGTGTGCAAATTGAAAATGGCCTTGTATGGATTGAAACATGCACCAAGGACATGGTATGATAGGATGGATAACTTCTTGATGAGCCTAGGACTTACCAAGAGTAAAGCAGATTCCAAGCTTTAATTCAAGGTTGAAGAAAGAATACTAGTGATGCTCCTTCTATATGTCGATGACCTGTTCCTAATAGGAAAAGAGGAACTCATTAAAGATGTAAGGAGGAGACTTGCTAATGAGTTAAATATGAAGGACCTAGGTATGATGCACTACTTCTTAGGAATGGAGGTGTGGTAGAGTGCAGATTGGATATTCCTTGGTGAAGGAAAGTATATAGTGGATATTCTGAAGAGATTTAGAATGTTAGACTGCAAGGCAATAGCCATAAGTATGGAATCTAACTTGAAGCTTCAGAGTGATTCTTCATCTGAGTTGGTTGATTCCAAAATGTATCGTTAGATGATTGGATCATTAATGTATCTGATGAATATGAGGTTGTACATATTATTTGCGGTGAAAAGCCTGAGCCAGTTCCCAATGGATCCGAGAAATGTTCACCTGATAGTTGCAAAGCATGTAATGAGATACCTAAAAGGTACATTGGATTATGGGCTCAAATATGATGTGAATCAGAAGATTAACCTACATGGTTATGTTGATTCATATTGGGAAGGTAGTGCCACTGATAGGAAGATATCCTCAGGTTGCTACTTCAGTTTGGGATTTGGCATGATCTCCCGGTTCAGTAGGAATAAATCATGTGTGGTGCTGAGTACAACCTAGGTAGAGTATGTTGTCACTTACTCACCTAGTTATGAGGTAGTGTGGCTACAAAATGTACTGTCTGATTTGTTTGATCTCCAGTTGGATGTGACTTGTATCTTTTGTGACAATCATAGTTGCATGAATCTATCGAAAAACCCTGTGTTCCATGACAACTTGAAGAACATCGAGATCAAGTTCCACTATATCAAGGATATTGTACAGAGAGGAGCAGTGAAGCTCTAGTGCGTGGAAACAGATGATTAGATAGTCGATATGTTGACCAAGCCTTTAGTGAGTGTGAAGTTTGAGTACTTCATATAAAGACTTGGTGTGATCCATAATGAGACCCCTCAAAAGAGGGAGTGATGTGTTATAGCATAGATAGAGAGACATGTTGTTTGATCATAAACTCTTGGAAAAGATCGTATGTTGCTCAGATCTAATCAGTCTTGTAGGTTTTCCTTGGATGTAATAAGTCCTATAAAAGCTTGTAGGTTATCCTTGAATGTAATCAGTCCTTATATGCTTCTATGCTAGAAATAACAAATGCATAATATATCACATGGGAAATGAGACAGGTTTTCCAAGTGGGAAAATCCTGGTGAAGCATGATGCTCAGACATAATCAGTCTTATAGGTTGTTGTTGAATGTAATCAGTCCTGGAGAATCTCATAGGTTATCCTTAGACATAATTATTCCCGAGACAGGTTATTCGAGTGTAAATCTAAGCCCTGGTGTGGTACACAAGTTACTCAAATGTAATAAGTCATGTGGGTTGTCTGAGTGTAAAAAGAGCCCTAGAGTGGTATGCAGGTTACTCAGATGTAATACGCCCCGAAGGTTGTGTGAATGGAAAATATCCTAGATGTAGGTTGTTCAGATGCAATGATTCCTTGGGGTTGATATAGAACTTAAAAGACTTGATGTAGCAGGTTTTTTGGTTTTAATAAGTCCTTACATATATATCTATATATGTGTGTGTTCCCATGTTGATATGATAAGGTCTTGAAGCACATGAGGTGCACCTAAGAGGTTCTCCTTTATTGGTAGAACATAGGTTGATCATGGATGCTCTGTGTGCTCTGTTTTGTTTTGTGTAGTACAAAACATATGATCTGGATAAAATGAGATAAAGGTAGAAGAAGTGGGTTATTTCCGTGGAAATGTAAAGAAGGTCCTGGACAGTTCCTACAAGATGGATTGCTTGAGATATGATGAACACTTGAATGAGGACTAGGCCTGCACCCAAATTGAAAGAGGGTTGGCTCTATAAAAACTTATGATGACAGACAGTACCATTTGATGATCGATAATAAGATGTTGATGACTCTATGACTCAGTGATGATGAATCTGTGATGAATACTTGACTAGATGTGTTGATGACTGTGAAAGAGAGAGAATACCTTCCTAGTTAGGATGGATTATTGATGTATTTGTAAATTTGAAAGATATTCAGATGTATATTATCATTGTATGTTGTTGTACCCCCATTGGAGAATTGTTTTCCTCCTTGCGAGATGTCTTTATTATGTCTAGACCTTGAGGCACAACCTCCATTGTAAGTTTGGGAAATAGTTCCCAGTGTAACATCATGTAATGTGTATTTGGAGTCTCTCTAGGAGAAGTCGACCCTGCTAGTGAAACAGGTTGGCGCTAGTCATGCATTTGGTCAGTAACTTGATTAGTATAAATAGGGAGGCGTCCTCCCACATTTATACACACCTCACACTCTCACGTTCGCATGAGAGAGAGAGAGAGACAAGGGAAGAGAGATTGATAGTTGTTGAATACTTCTTATTACAGGGTTTGATCATGTTATGATATAGTCTTTGTGATTGTACTATTCCGAGCAAGTTTGTGGGGATTTCTCCTTTATGGTTTCCTCGGTGAAAATATGTGTGTCTTGTGTATCTATTATATCTTATGCATATTGATGTACTTGTTATTCTTCCAAAAAAAATCCTAATTAACCTAATAAGATGTAAGAAAAACTAATAGATGCCCTTGTGAAATTTGGATTTGATCATCAATTTTTATGGATCCAAGCATATGTTAGTTTTCTTTGGATCTCCTTATTAGTCAATGGGAAGTCCAAAAAATTCTTTAATTGTGTTAGGGGACAGACAAGGTTTTCCTCTATGATATTTTCTTTACATCATAACGAGTGAAACACTGAGTAGAAGATTGGAAGCTTATAGGACCATTGGAAATCTCAATGGGCTCAAATTTGTCATAAGGGAAAAGCTAATGAACCATTCACAATTTGAGATGAAACTCTTCTTCCTGGGGAACATCAACTGTGATAACAAAAAAGCTTCAAGGTAGTCCTAAATTAGTTTCTAATTGCATCTAGTAGGAAGGTTGATGAAGGGAAAAGTTGGTCCTTTGGATAGAACATCACCCCCTTCTCCTTTGATATATCTCCAAAATATTACAACTCCCATGCTCTAAAGATTCAAGAAGATATTTAAATATTTAGTAATTCCTATATATCTCAACAATCCAATGACAACAATGTAGCTAGAATTCATCAATAAGGCCAAGAATAAATATTCTCAATGGGGGACACAATGGTTGAATGAATATGGTTAGATTATAATCCTCATGTTAGTATTACCCAACCTCCCTATTTATCAATTCTCATCCACGATTTCCTAATTTAGCATTATGTAGCTCAATGTCAAAGAACTTCACAAGATTATCTAGCAAGGGAGTAAATAATACTCCAAAAAAATTCCATTTGGTTATCTAGACAATTGTCACAACTCTCAAGGATAGAGGGGCCTCAGATTTCAAATATGCAAAATTAATGAATCTTTCCTTGGGATATAAAATCCTTTGGAGGTTAGTTGTAGGGAAATTTTATTGGTGGAAGAGATTTCTAATAAAAAATAATTTCACATTAATAAGAAACAATGTCTTAATATACCTCTTGAAAGTGGGAATGGATGTCATATTTGGAGACTTTTCAAGGTAGTAACCTTGATAATTCAATCTAAATCATCTTGGATTCCAGGGGAAAAGTGTTAATGTGTGGTTGGATAGCATTATGATAAATACCCCTTTGGAAACAAAGAGTGAATATCCCCCATTTTAATGGAAGAACAATATCTCAAATCTCTCTTTGACATATCATCATGGACCAAGGAAGGAAAGTGATGGGTTGGATGGTCCTTATCACCTCCTAAGAATTTCAAACAACTTAATATCAAGCTATTCCTATTGTTAAAGGGATGTGATAGGACAAAATGGAATCAACGACACAACAAAAGATGGGGAAGGATTAACTATTCAGTTAAATTGGGATACCAAGAATGATCTCAAGATTTAGTCTTACTGAAAAATCTAGTATATGGATGTTTATCTACCATAATAATGGATTACCAAAAGTTAGCACTTTCTCCTAAATTACTAACTTCAGAAACAAGGAATCCAAGGTTTGTCTTGAATCTAAAAACCATAGAACTTTATTTTTCAATTGTCTCTGTACCAAAAATATTTTTTGGGTATTCTCTTTCAAGGACCTTGGACCAACCGTTATATACCTTAAACAATGGATATATATATTTAATCTTTAGAATAAGCACTAAAATGGATATTTCTTAAAACAAACCCACCTTAAAATGAATAAAGATGATTTTCCCTCAATATCAATGTTGGAAAATTTCGCTAGCTCACAACAAACTAATATTCCAAAATAATAAAACTAATATTCCAAAATAATAAAATTAGTACAAGATTCAAAAACATAAATTCTAATAGTCGATTGATCGAAGTTATTTATTTAAAAGATATCAAAGATCACAAGACTCTATATCTAACAAAAGAGGAGAAAATTGGGTTGACCGATTGGATTATGAGAGGTGGAATTCCAAATTGACGCCACCCTCATCCAATAACATAATGATTTTGACATATTAAAATAAAGGAAGAAGAATTTCAACAATGGAGACAAAGTATATAAGGGAAAATTCTAGATAATTTAATTGCCCGGTTGAATTTTTTATAAATAGTTTCTTTACAATAAAATGAAATCATCTTATATATATATATATATATGGAACAAGATAATAGCTATATTTTTTTAAGACCCAAGGTTTCATTGTTTTTTTTCACAATATGTATAAAATCATAATTGGAAAATTCTTGTCACAACGAGAAAAAAATTAAGAAAATATACCTTTCATTATAAACATTCCATAATATGTTTTTTTTTTCTTATTTTCCTTAAAGGTGGTAAAGCTTAATAGTGAGAGAAATCATCACTATTTGTTATTTGTGAATGTGGGTTGACTCATTAGCATTATTCAAGGAAAAACATGCCACTTGAAATGATCCCTTGGTGAACCATATTGTAATGGGGATTTCTTCCCATCTACGTGCAAAAGCGCCAACCTTAGATCGTTGTAATTGTAAGGAAGAGTTCAATGGAAGAAACATAAAACTAAACTAATAACTGAAAGAAAATGTTTATTATTATTTTTTAACATGTATATAGGCTAAACTAATGTAAATAAACAAAACAGTAAACACACCTTTCTCCTGTAAGATGAGACACCGTAGCCGTCCTCGGAACTGGTTCTACAACTCCACGGGTTGGTTCTCCAGTTGTCTCCATAGACAGTTGTCAAACGGGGAATGGATCCAAAGTGGATACGAAGAATGTCTCAACGTAAACCGTGGGAAATGGCATGGCAATGATGGCAGGGGAGTATGTGGAATACCTGAGAGCACAAATGTCACAGCGTAACCACAGATGAATGAGGAAAAAATGTATCTTGGGAAAGCCCTTCACAATGTATTTATAGATCCTAGGGTTTTTTGACCCAAGGTGATGACCCATGGTATTTTGTTACCCATGGTATATTTCTGTTGTTTTTTAACCCTTTCTCTTTTTTTAGGGTTTTGGAACCCTTTTTGGGAGAGAGTGAGGGTAAACCAAAGTAAATAATGATGTTTTGGACCATTTTTGGTGGAAATACAATTGTGAAGGTCAAATTAAGGGAAATATGGTAGGAATATGATGTATGTATATGGTTTATACCATGGAGAGATAGGTGAACACTTTTTAGTGTTAACAGATTTCCCCCTAATGTGTAAGGGCAAGATATCATCGTATGGCCGATAGACATCATAGGATCATGGGAATAATGGTGACAATAGTGAAGAGACTGGAGAGACCCACAGAGAAGTGGAAGTTCCTCGTTCGAACTGCGATGGATTTTGTTTTTTTATTATGGGTTCTAAAAAATGGATGAGATACAAATGCGTGACATGTATATGGACGAGGCAGGAATCCCCATGCGCGTAAAAATGTCAAAAGAATAAATAATGGGATCAAGGCTCAAAACATGGGATCCAATTAATACATATACAAATGATGATACATAATGGTGGCCTCAATGGGAGGTGGAAAAGAATGCTAATATGAAGAATTGATACATAGGAACAATGGCATTCTCATGGAATGCAATATCATCACAACTGATGCTCTGTTGAATCTGGAGGTGTACATATATATGGACTCAATGACTGAGAGTGAGAATCTCTGTGGTGCAATGTGCAACATCAAGTAGTAGAGATACATGGAAGCACAACACATGGGGCTTCTGAACATGGTCTCCAATGCAGCCGAAAATCACAAGGGACAATAAACTGTGTGGGTCCCATATTAAACTCACCAATGTGCTAGAGTCAGGTGACAACCAGGGTCTTCGACCAAATAATAAACAGACCAATACTGTAACACCCCAGTTTTGACCTCGTTTGCATTAAGGTATATATGATGTAAATAGTGTTATTTAATCATGGTATGGAGCTCAAGGAAAAATCCCCACCATCGATTTAGAATTTTATGTTTTGGTGATTAAAATCGACGCCAATGGTATTTTGTGCTAGCTGGGCACATTATAATTTTGGACATCAAGTAAATATGAAATTCAATTAAAAATACCAACAACCAGCTATGTCAATGCAACATTAAAGAGATGTGGGCATGATTTCCTAAGGAATAGGGAGGGAAATAATCAAAACCTTGAGCCAATGGGGAAAATCCAAATGTAGAAGGGAAAACCCATTAAGCTGTCAACTACCCATTTTGTCTTTTGTGCCCAAACATTAATTTCTTCCAGAAATTGGTTGAGTTAGTTAATGCATGGGGATGGGAAGAGCATGGTAGTCAAATTCAAATTTGAGAAGCCATCAGTTTTTGGAAAATAATGTTTTGACTTCTTGGGAAAGTAAAAACCCAAAATGGCTACCCATTCCATTATGCATTCACGTCCTCCTCTTTCTCATGTTCTTGGAGCTCCAGTGCATTTCCCATTCATGTTTTGGCAGTTTCTTCATTTTTTCCCATGGCTGGGAAGTCGTTTTGGAAATGATCAGTGGCTGGGATCTTTCCTTGACGTTTTTGTTGTTGTTTCCTCATTACTTAGTTGGGAAAACCCGTTTTTGGTTGCATAGTGAATGGTAGAAGAGACCCACGCTTTTTGGGTGTTTGTTGAGGCCATTTTTCCCATGTGAATCCCATAAACGTTTCTAGGAATCAAATTTCTATCAGAGGGTTGTTTTACTCATCTTCCATTTTCATTTTTGGCTCCCAAGACGTTTTTCCTCAAACCCAGAACTTGTATTTTGTGTGCGTGCATCCTGTGTTTTGGTCTGAACCAATTTGGAGTGGAAGAGGTAAGAATTAGCTTGATAAACCTAGTGTATAAAGGAATCACATAGAGAGATCAAGAGGGGCTAGTTATTCTTTCTTGCACGCCCTGAAGAGCACTGAAAGGGAAGGCATAGCGTGAGGGACTGTGTAGCAGAGAAGGGGATGTTTCCTTGTGTTGAGTGTGTAGGTGTTGGGAAATCCAAGCAAGATCTTGTGTAGGTGTCCATAGCTCTGTGGTTGATCCCACTAACTTATAAATTCAACCTTCCACCTCCTTAGGAGCTTGATAAACCCAAATGTAGTTTTGGATTGGATGAATTTTTATATGTCCTTGGATATGTGTGAGCCTGCTCTAGTTCCCTTATTCCTTGTGGGAATCATGCCAAGCTCAGGGGTGGCAGTGCTGCTGAGAGATTGATGAGCACATTGGCCTATGGTTGGGTGGAACATTGCAATGACATAGGTGTTTGTTGGAAGCTTCTTTCCAAGATAAGTATTTCTTGTGTATTCACCTCTGCAGCTATATTTGTTTTAATGAATATGATGCACATGATGAATGCTTGAATGAATGTATTTTTCTTTTGTTGTATAATTCATATGTATATGTATGTTAGTTCAATGAATTTCTTTCATTTTTTATGTTCATGGGACTTAGATCCCCACTTAATGATAGCAGTAGTGCCGTAGTCGCGTCCTCTCGGACAGGCGCAGATGTGACAAATGCCCTGTATGAATCTCAATGGTGCGATGATGTAGCGGAAGTCGAGCATGTGAAACACAACCATCCTAAGATGAACTAATGACTCCTCTCAAGTGTTACAAGGAACTCATCAATGAGGTGGATGAAACCAGGATATAGTGACCTCTGGGTATATCCTCTAGAATAGATGTGCTGACATCAATAGAGGGAGACCTGCAACTAATCAAGGCAATGATGTGTCTTTGACTAGAAGCACGAGGGGGATAACCAAATATGTGGAACAATCCGTGGATTGACACAATAAATTTGGGAAGAGGGGAAGGGGGAGTACATGAGACTCAAACTTCCTTTGTTTAGAGTATGACGACATGGATGACCTGGCAGAAAATGAAACTGACTCATGGCACAGGGATCATAGCTGTAATACTCGGAAGATAACTACCAATGGGAGATACTGAAGGAGGTATCTGGACTAGTGGTATCCAGGGGATCCAAGGAAGACTCATCGCAGAATACTCTGAACAAAGGAGACACAATGGGGGAAAGATTCCATACTATGATATCATATTTGGTGGCTCCTAAAGAAACCGTTTGGGCCTTATTCATAGTTTAAGGAGCACAAAGAAGGGATATAAGTGAGCTCACTATGACACGATCTCATGGATTTTTAGCAATCCCGAGAAAGTAAATGCTCGATGGTGTTTTCATTTTTAGAGAGTTTGAAAATAGGAAGAACACTCCAGCTTGGTCTCTTTTTCGTATGTAGTCTCCTAAGCCCGAAAAATGATAAAAACGTACAAAGGAGAGCTCTCCCAACCTTCGGGGAAGGAATAATTCTTTACTGTTGGTAGTCCAACTAGGCTAGAAAAGGTTAAACCTATACTGTCTGAACGCTCGTTCAGATAATTTTATGAGCATGAACAAAACCTAGTTTGCTTGAGAATATTTTCTTAGTGAGAAGGCTAGAAAAGAGCTTAAAGACAAACTATAAAGAGGTTTTTCATAAAGTATGGTCCCAATGTCTGAGAAAGCATAAAAGTATACAAAGGGAAACATTCCTAGCTAGAAGGTGCTAGGTCAATCCTTTTCTTATCATAGTCTAAGTGGTCTGAAAAATAAAATAAACGAGGCCACATAGATGCCCTTTCAAATACTTTAATGAGCGTGAAAGGAAGCAAGCGTGCTCGACAATATTTTCATTCTTTTATGAGTCAGAAAAGAGCTTAACAGAAACTCTGTAATGGTCAATAAATCAAGGGGGAAGTGTTTGATGTGTGGAAAGAGGTTATATTGTGAACATGGATGAGAGGAATACATGCATAACAATGATGGGGCCCCCTTGCAGGACAATGGATGGTGGAAAATATGGAAAACTATGCAGTATGGATGGAGCGGATGGCTCGTGAACATGCCAATACACACAATGGGAGATTCATGTGATGGAACGTAAATCGAGGTGACCTCTAGGAAACAGCCCAAAAAATAATAGTGAGAGCATGATACAAGGGTCTCGTAAAAAGAGAGAGGACAAAAAGCTAAACATGGTGGTGTGAACGATGTCTCAAATGGACTCCATATGACTTTGTGGTGCATGAAAGAAAAACTAGACCATATGGAGGCCTATAAACAGGGGGGAACGACATGAAATGTGTCATTTTCATTGGTTAGTGCTCAGTTGGAGTGGAGGACCCCAAATCTCACCTACAGATTTCTTCCAACTAGACTGGTGGTTTTTTGAGCTGAGACTTCTAGGTAAGAGCTTTCGTCGAACCTGTCTTTTCACTGGTTTAGTTTATGGTTTTGATCATCCCGGGGCTTATGCCGAGCTCAAGGGGTTTGTGGTATTGGGTCTCACTTTTCGAGGGAAAATACATGACCCAAGTTGCTCATATCAAGCTGGAAGGCGCGACCTGGTTGTACCTATCGGTGAGACAAGTGCGACCCAAGTTGCACTTGTTCAGCACGTATGAGTGACCCCGTTGCTCTTATTCGGGGTTTTCAAGAGACTTGGGTCACACAAAAAGGTTGAATAGGGTGACTCATCCCAGGATGATTTTTTGTTCATTACTGGACCTAACAAGGACTGTGTGTATGCGTATGATGCGTCGGTTTGCGTGGCGATAACGACATATTGGGAACCTCCGAGATGAGGTATGTGATGATCCAGTAGTATAGGATATGATCACTCACTATGGGTTATGGAAGTACTTCCAGATCCCACTCATGCGTTCAAAAAAACTATTGTTGGACAAGCTGGTGAGATTTTGGGATTGAGATGCTAAGTATTTTATCATCCAGAAGGAGCGGATCGAGATCATGCTCCTTGATATCTATTTTCTGACTGGGCTCCCTATGTTGGTTTTGATCGGTGACACTACACCGAAGCTCTCTCATGGGGTATCACTAGACTACATATGCGAGAGGAATTGCCACACCTCTGCGACAGTGAACTTGTTGTACATATTGGTGTATGGAATCGAGAGTCTTGAGACTCGGGTTGTGATAGGGATAGTGCTATAGATGCTGGGGCAACAGGACCTTAAAAGATCTCAGGCAGCCAGCTCTAGATTGTGGAGTGTGTGTTGAGGGGCACCTAATTTGGGTGGGCCCATATGTACCTGAAATAGGTTCGACGTGTGCTAAACCATGCCAGTTTAGTGGGAGGGGATTTTTGTTTCCCATCGTTCTTGTGCTCATTCTTTTTTGAGTGACTACCTACTCTACAAATGCATCTAGCAGTGTGAGAGGGGGGACCGCATGAGCCTCACATGAGGAGGTGGAGTGAGATGATGATCAGGGAGAGAGGTGGCTTAGTGGGCCAATTATTCACTTGGGAGCTCTTTGCACATTGGTGATAGCTACCATCCCTTATAGAGGATTGTCCGTATGCTGGTATGGATTACCGAGGAGATCCTGACATGCCTCAACCTCTAGCACAAGTTTGGGGACCTAATGGTACATATACATGATTCTTTATGTGGTTCCATTAATATATACTTTACTAGATTAGTGGTAGCCACTTTATGTGTGTGATAGATACTGATGACATACTGTGTGCATGTGTATACATTGGGCCATGCCCTCCAGCAGGATATTAGAGTTGGAGGGGAAGAGCGGAGGGGTTAGATCCACCCACTCACGGTCATAGGAGGTGCCAGAGTACACTGGACTCACTTCTCCTCGACATAGAGCGCTTATTGGATGGGGTCATTGATGATGGCTGGAAGTACATTGACGACAATCTAATCGTCGCATGCTACCATGATCCTCCAGAGTGGATCCCCTTGATGAGGAGGATTGCAGTCGCTGCTGAGTATTTCAAAGAAGCAGCACAGGGTGATGTGCCGATGGAGGAGGAGGATGAGGACTCCAATGAGAAGGACACGAAGGAGGACACAGACCCATAGTACGAGGAGGATGACTCTGTCTCTGACTAGAAGCTAGTGATGATGCCCCCTAGTGTAGTGGTGCACAAGGAGTTTTGTACTATATGTATGCTCAGCAAAGAAATCTTGTGGAGCTTCTCATTTTGTACTGAACATTATGATATGATATATATATGCACATGGATGTACTTTTTATGTGTTTTTTATGACTCTTTTTATGATGATGCCTATATGATGTATATGACATATGTATGCATGACTATATGATGATGCATGATGTAGTTTTATTTCCTATATGTGATGATTGATGTGCCACTCTAGAACGTCATTAGCCATTTCGTTTGCAACACTATTGATACTTCTGGGAACATGCATGAATGCAATGGATTCAAAATGTCTAACCAAATGTCTAGTGCGCATGAAATTTATAAAGAGACAAGGATCACGTACCCGATAGTAGCTATTCAATTGGGAGACAAGCAAATGGGAGTCTAGGAAGACATGAAGGTGATGAACACCCAAGTGGAGGGCAACAATCAAGAGACCAATGACACCATTTGTAGTGGGTTTTCACCCCTGCTACATGCAAAAGCACCAACCTTACATCAATGGGACAAAGGTAGAGTTCATGAAAGACAACTAAAACAATAAATGATATCAATAATAACAAATCAAATAAATATTTACAGCTAAACTAAATAAAAGTAAATACATGAAAGTTATGCCTTCTTTCTGATGAAAATGGGCCACCGTGCCCGTGTTGGACAAGGATCGCGTACCCGATAGTAGCTATTCAATTGGGAGACAAGCAAATGGGAGTCTAGGAAGACATGAAGGTGATGAACAACCAAGTGGAGGGCAACAATCAAGAGACCAACGACACTGTCTGTAGTGGGTTTTCACCCCTGCTACATGCAAAAGCACCAACCTTACGTCAATGGGACAAAGGTAGAGTTCATGAAAGACAACTAAAACAATAAATGATATCAATAATAACAAATCAAATAAATATTTACAGCTAAACTAAATAAAAGTAAATACATGAAAGTTATACCTTCTTTCTGATGAAAATGGGCCACCGTGCCCATCTTGGAAATGGTCCGCCTCTCCAAAGGTTGGTTCTCTAGGTGGGTACAGAGAATATCTCAAGGTACTATGTGGGAATGGTAGGGCAACTGGATGATGGCGAAAAGTGGGTGTGAATACTTTGAGAGAAAAAGGTGTCTCACCGTACTCACTAAATAAAATAATGGGAAAAAGGGATAAGAATATTTTGATAGAGACCTTCACACTATTTTTATAATATGATTTTAGGTTTTTTGGCATTTTCTCTCTTTTAGGGTTTTGGAAATTTATTTAGGGTTTTAAGCCTGATTTAGGAATTTTAGCCATTTTTTGGGTTTTTAGCCCTTTTGTGGATTTTTTAACCCTTTTTTGGGTATTTATCCCTTTTGTGGGTTTTTTGGCCCTTTCTGGGAGAGAATGAGGGTAAACCATAGTTGTGAAGGTCAAAAGTAAGGGAAACATGGTAGGAAAATGATGTATGTATGTGGTTTAGACCATACAGATTTAGGTGAGCAATTTTTTGTGTTAACAGATTGCCCCCTGATGTGTGAGGGAATGAGCTCATCATATGGCTGACATACATTACAGGATCATGTGAATAGTCGAGAGACTAGAGAGACCTGTGGAGAAGTAGCGCTTCCTCGTTCGAACCATGGTGGATTTTGTTTTTTTATTAATGGTTCCTAAAAATGGGTGAGATACATATAATATGTGACATGTATATGGATGAGGCGGGCATACCCATGCTCGTAACAATGTCAAAAGAATAAAAAATAGGATTAAGGCTCAAAAATATGGGAGCCGATCAATATATATACAACTGATGTTACATAATGTTGGTCTTAATGAGAGGATGAATACAATGCTAATATGAAGAACTGGCATATAGGAACCATGGAATTCTCATGGAATGCAATATATTCACAACTAATGCTCTGCTGAATTTGGTAGTGTACATAACTGGAGGGATTCCATGACGGAGAGTCAGAATATATGTGGTACAATATGCCACATCAATACTGGAGATACATGGAAGCACTATAATGGGGGCTTCTGAACACTGTTTCCAATGAAACCCAGAAATCACATAGGACATGAACCTTTTTGGGTCCCATAATAGACTTAGCAATGTGCTAGAGTCAGGTGACGATCGGGGTCTTCTTCTGAATAATAAACAGAACAATACCTTGTATGAATCTCAATGGTGTGATGATGTACCTGAATTCGAGCACATGAGACAAAACCACCCTAAGAGGCACTAATGAATCCTCTCAAGTGGTCCAAGGACCTCATCAATAATGTGAATGAAACTAGGATACAAGGACCTCTAGGCCTATCCTCTAGAATAGATGTGTTGATGTTGACAGAGGGAGACCTATCACTAGTCAAGGTAATAATGTTTCCTTGATGAGAATCATGAGGGATATATAAAAGGCATGGGACAATATTGAGACTGACACATTGAATGGGGGAATAAGGGCAAGGGAGTACAAGGGACTCAAACTTACTTTGTTCATAGTAATGACAACAAGGCTGGACTAGTAGCAAATGAAACTGACTCATGGGAGGGGGATCATAGCTGTAATACCGAGAGGATAACTGCAAATGGGAAATACTAAGGGAGGTAATTGGACTAGTGATATACATGGGATCTAAGGAAGACTCATTGCATAATAATTTGAACAAAGGCATCTCAAAGGGAGAAAGCTACCGAACTGTAATATATCAGGTGGCGTCGAAAGACAACGTTACGACATGATCTCATGGATTTTTAGCGAGCCCGAGAAAGTAAATGCTTGATGGTGTTTTCATTTTTAGAGAGTTCGAAAATAGGAAGAAGACTCCAGTGTGGTCTCTTTTTCATATGTAGTCTCCCAAGTCCAAAAAAGGATAAAAGTGTGCACAGGAGAGCTCTCCCAACCTTTTGGGAAGGAATACTTCTTTACCATTGGTAGTCCAATCAGGTTGGAAAAGGTTAAACCTATATTGACTGGATGATAATTCAAATACTTTAAGGAGCATGAACAAAACCAAGTTTTCTCGAAAATATTTTCTTGATGAGAAGGCTGGAGAAGAGCTTAAAGACAACCCGTGATGATTTTTTTTCGTAAAGTTTGGTTTCAATGCCCGAGAAAGAATAAAAGGATGCAAACGGAAATGTTCCTGGCTTGAATGCGCCAAGGTGGTCCTTTTCTTATGATAGTCTACATAGTCCAAAAAAGGAAATAAATGAGGCAACATATACACCTTTTCAAATACTTTAATGAGCGTGAAAGGAAGCAAGAGTGCTCAACGATCTTTTCATTCTTTTAAGAGTCAGAAAATATCTTGACAGAAACTCCATAATAATCAATCAAGCAAGGGGGAAGTGTTCAATATATGGAAAGAGGTTATTTTGTGAACATGGCTGATAGGAATAAATGTAGAAAACTGATGGGGCTCTCTTATGGGACAATGGATGGCGGTCAAAGATGGCCAACTATGTAGTATGGATGGAGCAAATGGCTCATGAATATGCCAATACATACAAGGGGAAATTCAGGTGATGGAACACAAACCGAGGCGTATTCCAAGAAAAGATCCAAAAATTCATGGTGATATCACGAGACAAGGGTCTCGTCAAAATATAGAGGGTGAAAATCCAAACCTGGTGGTGTGAACGGCGTCCTGAACGGACTATCGATGACCATGTGGCATGCGAAAGAAAAATAGACCCAATGGAGGCCTATAAATAAGGGGGGACCACATGCCATGTATCATTGTTACTGTTTAGTGCTGAGTTGGAGTGGAGGACCCTAGAGCTATTTTTCTGATTTCTTTGATTTTGACTGCTGGTTTTCAGATTCGTGACTTGCAAGTAAGAGCTCTCGTCAAATTCGTCATTTTCATTGGTTTACTTTTGTTGTTTGCTCATTCTAGGGATTCTGCCATACTGGAAGGGTTCGTAGGGCCAGATCACGATATTCAAGGGAAAAGACTCAACCTGGGTCTCTCTTATCGGATAGACAAGCATGACCCAGTCACACCTGTCGAAGAGACAAGCACGATCTAGGTCACATTTGCTCAGCAAAAAAGAGCGACTAATTCACATCCGTTCAGTGCTTATGTGCGAATTAGGTCACACAAAATGGATAAACAGGTGAGACTTCATCCTAGGATGGGTTTTTTTGTGTGAGACTGAGCCTGGCATTGATTGTTTGAATGTGCAGGATTCCTAGGGTGGTGTGGTGAGAGAGTGATATTGGGACCTTGCAAGGGAAGGCATTAGGAGATGGGGGGGTAGTGGATACACTTTCCTAGAGTGGATTGTTGAAGTACTTCCGAGTTGCACTTATATAGACCACAAGAATGTTGCTAGAGACATTGGTGAGTTTTGGGACGCAAATGCGGAGTGCTTCATCATCTAGGGGGAGTAGATAGAGATCATGCTCCCTGATGTTTACTTTCTGACTGGGCTCTCGATGCTTGGTGTGATCGGAGATACTATGCTGAAGCTTTCACATGGTGTGTCGTTGGATGATATTTGCGAGAGGTATTCCTATGCCTCGGCTACGGTGTGCGACATTGAGAGTCTAGAGACTCTGGCTATGGAAGCGGTGGTGCTGTGGATCTTGGGGTCATCTGGACCGCATAAGATCTTAGTGGGGTAGCTCCAGATTATGGAGCGTGTGTTGGGGGGCACCTACTATGGGTGGGCCCGGATGTATTTGATCATGGTTTGACATTCTCTGAACCATGCTAGTACTATGGGAAGGGATTTTTGTTTCCCTTTGTTTTTTTTCTCATTCTTCTTCAAGCGACTGCCAACCCTACGACCGCACTTGGTAGTGCAGGAGGGAGGGCCTTTCAAGCCTCATATGAGGAGGTGGACCGAGATGATGATTTGTGAGGGAGGCAACCTAGTGTGATGATTCTTTACTTGGGAGTTGTTAACAAAGTGGAGGAAACTACCAGTCCTCATAGAGGACTACCCATACGTAGGGATGGACTATAGGGGATATGATGAGATTCCTCGACCTCTAGGATAGGCCTAGGGACCTGACGATATGCATACATGATGTTTTATGTGGTTAAATTCACATATAGTTTACTAGCTTAGTGGTAGCCAGTTTATGTGTATGACATATATTGATGATGTACTATGTGTATGTGCAGATGGCAGACCACGCCCGCCCACAGGTTATGAGCGACGGAGGGGCAGGGTGGAGTGGATAGATCCACCTGCTCATGGGTGCCAGAGTACCTTAACTTCACTTTATCATGACATAGACCGTTTATTATATGGGGTCACTAATGATGGCTCGCAATAACTAGATGATGATTTGAACGTTGCCTCTTACCACTCTCCTCCAGAGTTGATCCCTTTGATGAAGAGGATCGCAGTCGCTACCGAGCATGTTCAAGCAATGAAACAGGGTGACACACTGATGGAGGATAAGGAGGACTCAAGTGAGGAGGATTTAGAATCTGAGTACCAAGAGGAGGCCTTTGATTCTAACTAGCAACTAGTGGTGTACTAGGATTTTTGTATGATATGTATGCTCAGCCGAGAAAGCTTATGAAGCTTCTCATTTTGTACTAAACACTATGACAGGATATATATATTTATGAATATGGATGCACTATTTATGGTTTTTATATGAGTCTTTTTATGATGATAATTCCTATATGATGTATATGACATATGTATGCATGATTATATGATGATGCATGTGTTGCCACCTTCCACACACCTGGGGGGAGCCTGGCAAAAATCTTCAGGCCACTTGGTGTGTCCTTGGGGGCAAGTCTTGAGTCAAGGCTGTCACCTTGTTCTTGAATCCTTCGTTTAGGCTCAATTCCTAATGAAGCCAAGGAGGGTAGACCCTATTAAGTTACTAAGGAAAAATTATTTAGTATGGTGATGTTAAACTGAATTAGTTAATTAGGAGTTTGAAATTTAACCATTAAAAACCATAGACGACAAGATAGAAAATGAGCACATGAAGCACAATGTTGAGACACAATATATATATAGAGAAAGAAAATAGCCAGTGCCTTAAAATGGAGTCATGAAATAATCAATGTACTTGCATGTGCTTGGAGTGAATGTTTTGGGATTTCCTCTTGGTGTATTTTAAGTTAATGTGAAATATAAGTTGATTAAAATTAGGTGAGGGGGGGACTCTAGATATACTCGAGGGGTGCTTGGACTATGTCCAAAAATAAAACTTCACGGCTACCCACAAGGAATGTGTGGGCTGAATGGAGTCTCTGAGACTGTGTTCATAATACCCCGAAGGTGTAACAGAGATCGGCGCCTTGAGGTCATTTTTCAGGAGTTCCCACTTCCTTTGGTAATTTGCCACCGTTATGGTTTAATCGAGGCATTCAATTTTTGCTAGATGGTGGTTAATTGGGGAAGGTGAAAACTAATTAATCTAGTCACTCACGTTGCTGTTGATGTATCTTGATTGATTGGATGAACTGCAGCTGAGTGCAGAGCATACACACCGGAGTCTTGTCAATTTTAGTGAATTTTAAAGGATGTGTTTTCTTAGAAAGGAAAACCCTCCAGGAACCTCTTTCGGTCCAAGTGGACCTTGATCAGGGAATCAAGGAGGGGGTTGATTTTAGAACAATTGTTTACAGAAATTAATGATAAGAAGCAAAATAAAATAAGCAAATCACATATTTTCTGATTATTCCTACCACGCATATCTTTCCCCTTACGGGTCAATCAGGAAATCGTGGGGTAAGTATTCGAGTTACTTTGATACTCTAATATGGAATATATGATAAAGTAATCAAAACATGTTATCCTGCATGAATGAAAATAATCTAGAGTGAACAAAAATAAGACAATGCAAAAAACACCAAAAAATGTGCGAATCCCCTCAGGGGGGATGGGGAATGGGCTCGAAAGAGCCTATTCAGAGAATTTTTTTATTATATGCTGTTACAATATCAGTAAATATATCTGAATCCTCTTGGTTCTTATATAGGATGAAACAAAGATTTTACAAATTTCCCAAAATTAAAATTACAGTCAAAAGGGGGACCCCTGGGGGGATTCGGATGATCCAAAGGCCACTTTCGAACAGTAGATTCTCCTCTTTCTATTATTCCTGCTAAAAAAAGTGAGATTATTAGAATGAAATATTCCAAAAATCAATTTGAAAGTACCTTTGGGTCAGCCTACTATAAAAAAAAACTAAGTTAAAACTAGTTAAAATGGAAAAAAAGGAACCAAGGAGAGCAAGCTTTCCTTGGGATCATGGATTGTTGTTTGGTAAGCCAATGATATGTGCACTGATTGATGGATTTTATCTTTTAAAAATAGAAACAGAAATCTAATGCATGCAAACTATGGATTCTCTTTAAATTTCCATGCAAAACGAATGATTTCCCTAAACTAGATCTGGAATGCTTAATGAAACTTTTTAGGAATGAGATCTAGATTATGAGCCTTGAAATGATATATCTATGTAATTTTTACTTTAATATGATATATTTGAATAATTACAAATCTTGTAAACAAAGTAACTAGGTAAAATTTGGATTTTGGAAGGAGGAAGAGAGAGAAAGAGTGCTGGAAGCCTGGGAATGTTGGGCTTTGGAGTCTGCTTTGGTGGAACACTGAGGGACTATGTCCTCCAAAGATCCTGAAGATGAGGAATATGAAAACTATCTCAACCCCTTCTACAAGTGAGATCACCTGCAACTTATAAATCCTTGCACAAACATATGGTTAAAAGATAGGTGCTGCCGGAAAAAGATAATTGGAAAGCATGCAATTAAGCTTAAAATACATGCAACTCCAAGAGATATGGAACAAGAAAATAGTAAAAGTATAAATCAAACTAGAATGATCTCTTACCCTAATAGGAGGGAGCTCTCTCCTTCAAGACCAACAATTAACCAGCAAAAGGTAAAGATCAATAATATAGATTATACCTCATAAGAACTTGACAATCACCATCCACACATGAAAAGCATTACACCATAGATATTGCCTCTAAACCTTCTTTATTCCAAAAAATAGTACACAATACAATAGCAACATCTCTTCAATCCAGCTCTAACTAGCTTGGAAGAGGAAAACTGACATTTATTTATAACAAAAACTAGAAGGCGCAATTCCCAAGGAGAGAGACACTGTAGCTTCATGTGGAGTCAAGCCAAGCTTGATTTGAGTCTATCTGAGTCTGATCTGAGTCTCACTGAGTGCCACTGTTAATCATAGAGTTGATAGAACTGACACCTCAACCTATTAACTGAAACATCCACCAAAACAGATCCAGATGAGCCCACATGTGTGGAGGAGAGAGAGAGGGCATAATTCCCAAGATCGCATGTTGTGGTGCACTCCCAGTTCAGCCCAGATCACCTCCTTATATCAAGGAATGGTAAGCTCCAGTCAATCTCTAGACGATAAGACTGATTTCAGTCAAATCGGAGAAAATCCCACTGATTTAGGATTTGGGTTCTTCTCCATTATTTAATTAATTTATTAATTAAAATAACCAATATTTGATTTTTTTGGATTTTTGACCCAAGTGATGGGAAAAACACTCAAAAATTAGGAAAAGTGGGTTTATGGATTTACATGGTGCTTTGAGCTAGAAAATGAGCACCTCGATGACTGAAACTGATTTCTGATCCCACTTTTATTACAAAACCAATTTTTCTATTTAGACTATTAAAAAATATCCTAAGTTTTGGAAAAATTAAAACTTAAAAAAGCTTAAAAAATTAAAACCTCGGGGGACTTAGACATGTTCATATGACTCGACCATAATGCCTAGCAAGTTTATACATTGACGCATAGACTCTAATAACCTTAATAGGCCTAAATGCCAAGCCGACCACCCCAACTTTGGAGGTATTGAGTGAGAAACTCAGAAATTATCAGTCGTTTATTCAACAAGCAATAATAACCAAGGGAAAAAACACCCTGGGCTGATCGAATTGACAAATAAACTCTAAGAGACCGAGTCTTTTACAGACACTATCATGCTAGAACATTTTGTTACAACTCCCCTATGGGGTATGAACATGTGATATAATACACGCACTTCCCAGAAGCACTTCCGAAGGTCTTCTGAAGTCCGAACAAATCATCTTTGTCTGGTTCACCAGGCTCACTTGATAAAAACCACTAAGTACAAGTTAGGTGGTAACATATGGCTCCAACTAAGGGACGGGTGCTCGATCTGGTAATAGGGAAAGGAGAAGATACGAGAACACCAGAATATTTCGTTTATACACCCTATAAAAACATCTCAACTTGACAAAAAAAACCTCAAATAAATGTAATTAACTAATGAATTATTATTATTATTATAGCTAAGTACAAAACATAAATGCAGAAAGTAAATGCTATCTTTTAAGGAGCTTATTTTGCTACTCTAAGCATGATATAAAAAGGTTAGGTGTAATAAAAAATCCAATGTAACCACCTAAGGATTTTATTAACATAAAAATTATTTTCCTTGTCTTTGGGTACTAGCCAAAGTAAGGATACTTTATTCAGAAAATACAAACCTACGTGATGATCCGGAATGGGTGGGCTAGATGGAAGATCATAAGAATATAATACTTCATCAAATTGCTTCCAAAACTGGTATGTGCATGTGCATGCTTCTTCTATCCATGACTGGATAGGACTGATATACCAATTGACAAGATGAGGCAAACTGACCACATCATCATACTGATCATCAGGGATTATCAAATGATAACACTTTGCATAAGCCCCAAGCTACTGTAGATCATAATGAACCTATACATGTGAACAAGATGATTGAGACTGATATTCTAGTGATTGCATCACATCTAAGTTTTCACAACACTGCTTCTCAATGTATTCGTTACTGTTGATTTTGTGCGGTTCTCCATGATATCACTCTGAATGATCATGTGGAGATTTTGAATTCTCCTCTTCCATACTAATATTTTCCCAGGCATCCAGATCTAGGCTCCCCTCTATCGACATATCGTAGATTGGACTTCCACAAATTTTTGAATAGACACTCCCCTTGCTGGATAATCATGGATGGGATTCTCAATAAGATTTTCACTAGTTGGATTATCTATGAAATTCCAATAGTCATCACTCCCATCCATGTCATATGTGAGAGAGTCTTCCTTGCTGGTATCACATCCTGTGATATAACTACCCTCCTCCTATTCATAATAATCATCCTTCAAAGTTTTGGTTTCAAAGATATTATGAGAATTTAAACTTTCCAAAACCTCATCCCTAAGTGATGAACATAGAGGAGTGTCATCATACACCTCATAAAATTCTTCATAAGTGTCGATCTCTGTAATGGTTTCCTCGTAAGGGATTTTTGTAAAAATATTAGCATTACAACAAAATTGAGAATACCTCAAATCTTCCATGCTTTCAGTTATGGTGTCATGAGGAGAGTCTTCAACAATGTGTTCAATCACGGGTTCCTTGTGAAGCTATTCAATAGGATCATCCTGAGTGTCCTCATCTATAATGGAAGTCATGGGCTCCTTTATCTCATTTAGGTAGGTGAGGGTCCTTTCTACAACAATCATCATATCTCCCTCACCATCATTCCACCTCTCAAAAAACATAGCACATTAATCTTCATGGAAGGTAATGCATTTATAAAGAAGACCACAAAACCATATCCATGCCTTCTTTTTCAAAGAATGAGCAAAAATTTGCATCACATTATCCCTATGAAGTATGTTGAGTTTAGTCACAAATGAAAAAAAAATATGATGTGGCAGACAACTGAATCACCATTTCCATAAAAAGTTGGAGCCTGAGAATATGTTTCATCCTGGAGATATGGTTCATGGTTAGGAAAACCTGGGATTCCCAAGAAATCGATAGGAGGATATGCACTAGAAATTAGAGCACCATAATATTCATCATCCATAACGTCTTATCAGTAGCATATATCAACCATGTATTTTGTATTGATCCAAAGCTGGCAAATAATGGGCATTTAAAGTTTTACTATGTCATATGAGCTCATCTACACACAACAAGTCTCAACAAAATGATGAGAAAGCAGGGCTTTATCCCTTCAATGGATTCACCATGTGAAAAAGAAAAATAAGCATTTATAAATCCTCCACAAAAATTATTTTTTGCTTTTCTTTGTAAAAATAAAAAATGAAAAAATTCAGTGGAGTCGCCCGATGAAAATTAAAGATATACTTTAAGCATTCATCAAACAAAGCAAAAACAAAAAAAGGAAGAAAAAAAAAGTCGTACTCCAGGAATAAAAAGATTTATCCCCGACAACCTTGCCAAAAAAGTGTTGCCGCCTTTCACACACTTGGGGGGGAAGGTGGCAAAAATATTCAAGCCACTTGATGTGTCCTTGGGGGAAAGTCTCAAGTCAAGGCTGCCACCTTGTTCTTGACTCCTTCGTTTAGGCTCAACTCCTAACGAAGCCAAGGGGGGTAGACCCTATTAAGTTACTAAGGAAAAATTATTTAGTATGGGGATGTTAAACTGAATGAGTTACTTAGGATTTTGAAATTTAACCATAAACAACCATATATGACAAGATAAAAAATGAGCGCACGGAAGCACAATGCTGAGAGAATATATACATATATATATATAGAAAGAAAATAGTCATTGCCATAAAATGGAGTCATATAATAATCAATGTACTTGCATGTGCTTGGAGTGAATGTTTTGCCATTGCCTCTTGGTACGTTTTAAGTTAATGTGAAATATGAGTTGATTAAAATTAGGTGAGGGGGGGACTCCAAATATACCCGAGGGGTACTTGGAGTATGTCCAAAAATAAACCTTCACAAATACCCACAAGGAATGTGTGGACTGAATGGATTCTCTGAGACTATGTTCATAATACCCCGAAGGTGTAATAGAGATCGACACCTCGAGGTCACTTTTCAGGAGTTCCCACTTCCTTTGGGTATTTTACCACCGCTACGGTTTGATTGAGGCATTGGATTTTCGCCTGATGGTGGTTAATTGGGGAAGGTGAAAACTAATTAATCTAGTCCCTCATGTTGCTTTTGATGCAGCTTGACTGATCGGACGAACCACATCCGAGTGCATAGCATACACACCGGGGTCTTGTCAATTTTAGTGAATTTTAAAGGATGTGTTTTCTTAGAAAGAAAAACCCTCCAAGAACCTCTTTCAGTCCAAGTGGAAGTCAAGTGGGGAATAAAGGAAGGGGTTTATTTTAGAACAATTGTTTACAGAAATTAATGATAAGAAGCAAAAGAAAAGAAGCAAACCACAGGTTTTCTAATTATTCCTACCACGCATCTCTTTCCCCTTGCAGATCAATTAGGAAGTCCTGGGGTAAGTATTCGAGTTACTTTGATACTGTAATATGGAATATATGATAAAGTAATCAAAGCATGTTATTTTGCATGAAAGAAACTAATCTAGAGTGAACAAAAATAAGACAATGCAAAAAGCTTAAAATACAAATAACTGGAAAAAGATAATTGGAAAACATGCAATTAAACTTAAAATACATGCAAATCCAAGAGATATGAAACAAGCGAACAGTAAGAGAATAAATCAAACTAGAATGATTTCTTACCCTAATAGGAGGGAGCTCTCTCCTTCAAGGCCAACAATTAACCAGCAAAAAGCAAAGATCAATAATACAGATTATACCTCATAAGCACTTGACAATCACCTTTCACACATGAAAAGAATTACACCATAGATCTTGCCTCCAAAGCTTCTTTATTCCAAAAATTAGTACACAATACAATAGCAACAACTATTCAATCTAGCTCTAACTAGCTTGGAAGAGGAAAACTGAGATTTATTTATAACAAAAACTGGAAGGCGCAATTCCCAAGGAGAGAGAGACTATAGCTGCATGCAGAGTCAAGCTGAGCTTGATCTGAGTCTATCTGATTCTGATCTGAGTCTCACTGAGTAAAACTGTCAATCGAAGAGATGATCGGACTGACACGTCAACCTGTTAACTGAAACATCCAACAAAACTCATCCAGATGAGCCCACATGTCTGGAGGAGAGAGAGACGACGCAATTCCCAAGATTGCATGTTGTGGTGCACTCCCATTTCAACCCAAATCACCTCCTTCTATCAAGGAATGGTCAGCTCCAGTCAATCTGAAGACGATGAGACTGATTTCAATCAAATCAGAGCAAATCCCATTGATTTAGGATTTGGCGTTTTCTCCATTATTTAATTAATTTATTAATTAAAATAATCAATATTTGATTTTTTTGGGATTTTTGACCTAATTCATGGGAAAATCACTCAAAACTTAGGAAAAGTGGGTTTATGCATTTACATGGTGCTCCAGGCTAGAAAATGAGCACCCCCATGATTGAAACTAATTTCCGAGCTCACTTTTATTACAAATTTTTTTTTTACATTTAGACTATTAAAAAATAGCCCAGGTTCTAGAAAAATGAAAAAATAAAAAAAACTTAAAAAAAAATAAAAAAATTAAAACCTAGGTGGACTTAGACATGTTCATATGACTCGACCATAATGCCTAGCATGTTTATACATCGAAAAATAGACTCTAATAACCTTAATAGGCCTAAATGCCAAGCTGACCACCCCAACTTTGGAGGTATTGAGTGAAAAACTCAGAAATTATCAGTTGTTTATTCAACAACCAATAATAACCAAGGGAAAAAAACACCCTGGGCTGATTAGATTGACAAATAAAGTCTAAGAGACTAAGTCTTTTACAGACAGTATCATGCTAGAAAATTTTATTACAACTCCCCTATGAGGTATGAACATGTGATATAGTACAACAAGCACTTCCTAGAAGCACTTCTGAAGGTCTTCTAAAGTCTGAACAAATCATCTTTGTCCGGTACACCAAGCTCACTGGATAAAAACCACTAAGTACAACTTAGGTGGTAACAACATGATGAAATTTTATTTCCTATATGCGATGATGAATATGCCATTCTAGAAGGTCATTATGCATATGGTTTTCGAAACCAGAGATTCTGGGTTCGATCACTAGTATGGTCGCCAAAATTGTAGTGGGGTTTTCACCCATGCAACGTGCAAAAGTAGTAGCCTTACGTCATTGGGACAGTAAGGTAGAGTTCATGAAAAAAAGCTAAAACAATAAACGATATCAATAATAACAAATCAAATAAATATTTACTGCTAAACTAAATAAATGCAAATACATGAAAGTTATACCTTCTTTCTAATGAAAATGGGCCACCGTGCCCATCTTGGAAATGGTCCTCCTCTCCACAGGTTGGTTCTCCAGGTGGGTACGTAGAATATATTAGCATACTATGTGGGAATGGTAGGGCAACGATATGATGGAAAAAAGTGGGGTGTGAATACTTTGAGAGAAAAATGTGTCTCACCGTACTCACTGAATAAAATCATGGAGAAAAGGGATAAGAATCTTTTGGTAGAGACCTTCACATTGTTTTTATAATATGTTTTTAGGTTTTTTGGCCTTTTCTCTCTTTTATGGATTTGGAACCCTATTTAGGGTTTTAAGCCCTATTTAGTGTTTTCAGCCATTTTTTGGGTTCTTAGCCCTTTTGTGGGTTTTTGGGCCCTTTTTTGGGGTTTTAGCCCTTTTTTGGGGTTTTAGCCCCTTTTTGGGGTTTTTATCCCTTTTGTGGGTTTTTTGGCCCTTTTTGGGAGAGAATGAGGGTAAACCATAGTTGTGAAGGTAAAATGTAAGGGAAACATGGTAAGAAAATGATGTATGTATGTGGTTTAAACCATGCAAAGCTAGGCGAACAATTTTTTGCTTTAACACTGTCTTAGTCGTCTTGGTTGTTGGTAGCAATGCCAACACACATTCCATTGACATGGATCAACTCATGTGACGAGGAATAAATGACCCACGTAGCCGAGGAGAGATTAGGAGACCATCTACTTGCTCCATTAGCGAATGCAATGTAGCAATGTGAGATAGGATCCATTTGGAGAAACCAAGGAAACAAACTGTATGACTCATGGAAAGAATGGTGTAAAACAAAAGCAAAAATATATGACACAACTGTACTCAAGGTGGGTGAATTTGGGCATATAACCTCCGATGAATGAAATTGGCCTTGCCTTGGAGACTCTGTAGTGGGTGCATAGAACGTGGGGGGTGAAGATTAAGAGTGGATTGAACCTTCAAAGGATCAACCGCAATCCCTTTGTGGGATATGATAAACCCTAGTAAATTCCTGACAAGGACACAAAAAACACACTTGAGAGGGTTCAAGGGGACATTGTATTTGTGACATCATAAGAAGACTTGTCGTAATTCGTTGAGATGTTGGGTACACTTCCAAGAGCGAGCTGTGACATCATCTAGGTAAACCAAGATAATGTGGATAAGGTCATGGAAGAAGAACATCATGGCCTGCTGAAAAGTGGCTCTAGAATTTTTAAGGGAAAATGACATAACTTCATACGTAAATGTGCCCCAGGGGGTTGTGAAATATTTCTTGCACTGGTCCTCTTTCCGGATCTGAATTTGGTTATAACTGGAAAAACCATCCATGAAAGAAAATACTTCATGGCCGGCACACACATCAATGATTTGGTAAATTAATGGAGTGGGGAAGTTGTCTTTGGGACATTCCAAATTCAAGCCATAGAAGTCAGCACAGACGTGAATGGTACCTTGTTTTTGTTAACGGGAACAGGATTGGAAACCCCAATGGTATACTCGATGGGGTATATGAAACCTACTTAACGTAGTTTTGTGATCTCAGCTTTGACCAAAGGATCCTTTGAGGGGTGAATGGGTATTTTCTTTTAGTGTATAGGCACAACATTGAGCCATGTGTCGATACGATGTTCGATGATAGATGGATCAAGCCAAGGGATCTCGGTGTAGGACCAAGTGAAAATATCACAAAATTCCTGAAAAAAGTGCTTTGCAAGAAGCAACTTCTTGAGGGGAGAGATATGCTCTGAGTGTAATATCTTCAACTACCTTGTGTTTTGTTTATATATTGACCTTAATACTTGGAGAAATATTGGTGATGTTTCCCTCTTCAAAGGCGTCAGGGGCCAAAATGGGGTTCTTGAACCAGTCTACCTTTCCATGGATGAAGTATTTGGATTCAACTTAGTACTGATCCGACGATCAAAGAGGTTCATCAGGGATAAAGAATGAGTGATGGCAAATATCATTCCAAGGGTACTTAGGAGTTGAAATAACTTCAAGGATTTCCTCATCATTGTTAAAATAATGCATAGATATATTAGAGGGATCCTCTATGTATGAGGGAACGAGAGGACTACTAGCACTGGAGATCATGTATATGGTGTTGGTTGTGTCCAAGGAAGAAACTGGAGGGTGGATCTCCTCGAGGACCGTAATTTTGGATTCACGAGAGTGTTTACAAAGGTCATGAAGAGTGGACTGATACTCAAGAAAGTCTGGGAAATGGTGGGAGTAATGACCATACAAGCCACAAACTGCACAAGGATGCTTGGTTCATAATGACTTATTCTTCACCGCTGATGGATCTAGGATGTTGACTACTGGAGTTCCATCAACCTCATCTATATAGTCCATGTGGATGCGAAGGAGAGGCAACACAGGAAAGTTTTGTGTCGCATGGCCTTGGACATCGCACAAACCACAAGTAGGAGTCAGATGTGGTTTAGTTGTTACTTTGGCTGCCTTGCCCCCAGCCTTCTTTGGAGGAGGAGGGGAAGGTTGGGAGACGGGAGTAGTCTTTGATGGACCAGGAGGTGGGTGTGACACCATCTCAATATTTTGGACACGATTCAACATGACCTAGCGAGCCGGGGGTGGGGTGGGTGGATCGAGGTACCATACATGGATTCCCAATGTGAAATTAGGTAAGTTGAGAGTAGCCAGGACATGCTTGCTCATGATGCCATATGCTGGAAAAAGGAAGGGAATCATGTGTATTAGGAAGGAATCCTAATATTTCACTAATGACTATGGTTGGGGTTGCAACTAAGGTTGCGATGTGTTCAGAATGGTATCGGACATGATGGTGCACAAATCCTATATTTCAGTTGGCAAAGGTGTAGGTGGTAAGGACAAAAGGGTGTCTGTCATAGGAGTGTTGGTGAACAAGCCCGAGCCAAGAACAAATAAACATGGAATGGACACACTATTTATGGTGGTGTCAATAGTCAAAAGGATGTGTTCTGGTGTGCTAACCCCTTAGGATCATAGTACGTCAACTAGTTGACGGTCACGATCTTCCAATCACGAGGGAACATTAGGAGTCGAAATACGATAGAGGCCATAGCTCACATGGAATACATGTATTTACATCATAGGTGGAGGTTGTAATCAAGTTGGGAATCGAAAACCTCAATGTCAATCAACATTGTTTTACCGACTAACTCAACAGGGACATTCGTGAGAATCCCTTGGGGCTAAGTAGAGTGACCATCGTAGGCACATAGAGCAGTGGTGGAAGGTTGAAGGGTAGGGGACTCGAGTTTCTACCAAATGAAGGTTGACATAACGTAGGTGGATGCCCCCTCATCAACAATGCATCAATGTATGACCAAATTACGAATTGTGACTGGAACTTGGAAAGTGACGGTAGACAGCATCCCGAGCTCTCCTTGATCCAGGTTGAAGGTGATCAACCTGGAATCATAGGGATAAATGACACCTAGCACAGAAAAAATGCTTTATGCTATGATGGCAAAGTTTTAAGCACTTCCAAAGTAGACATGGCTGTAGGAGATTGGGCCAAGTCGTCAATTATGTTGTAGTTGAGGGCATCTTTCGCAGTAGCATTGTTTGCGACATGGTGCATAGGGAAACGTGGGACCCTAGCCACCCCATCTATGGGGGGTCTTGATAAGTGTAGAGACATGTCAGAAGTGGTAGAGGTAGATGCAACTTATGGGTCAGCGGATTCTGTGGTGGAGCCATATTGGTTGCGTCAATTATGGAGGTTGACTTCAGACGACAACATCATGAGGTGATGGACAACATCCCCAACAGTAGTTGCAATAGTAGGTGGGTCCAATGGTTGGGTTGTAACCATTACTTGGTGTGGTAGGGGGTTTTGGAGCACCATAGGTGGGGGACTTGGTGGTGCTGGGTTGGGCTGAGCCAGAGCCACCGCATTTGGATCACGTTGACTATCATTTTGGAGAAGTTGTTGGACGTGAGCCATGTGAGGACACTGATGAGTGTAATGGCCATAGGGGTTACAGATAGTACATGGATTATTGGTCCCGATTATGATGCTGAGGATTTTGTGCAAGAGGTTTGACCAAATTGTTAATTGGAGGGTTGGCATGATGGTCACCTCCTCGAGGCTAGTTTTTTCCCTGATTCCTACCTCTCTTGTTATTTCCCTTCCCTTGTTGGTTATTGGGGGTGGGTTGGTTAGGGATATTTTGCTGAGCATAAACCTATCCCATAGAAACAGGAGGAGTCGGGGCTGGATTTGAAGTGGGTTGCATAGGTGTTGCATAATAGACCGGAGGAGCTGAAGGGGCTGCAAATTTGGCCATCTGGCTAGAACATGAGTGTGTCAAACAAGTTGGTCCATGAACATGAGGAGTTGGTGGGGGAGGCACGTAGTATGGGGTGGTTTCAGACTGAGCCGTCACGCGTGAGTAATCAGGGGTATACCTAGGGTGCACATAGGATGGTGTAGCATCATAATGAGCCACCACATGTGAGTAATAGAGGGAATAAATTGGTTGGGAAAAAATATGGGTGTTACCCTGATGGGGTGGCATCAAGGGAGCGGCTGCGTAAAACTAGGGGTACTGGGTAATAGAGACGATAACTCCATTAGCAATGGGAGATGCCCCCGGGGTATCTCGACATGAGGTTCCAGCTCAGGGAGAATTATGTGGAAATTCAACCCAGGTGATAGATCAATTGCACTCACAAAATTACTAATCAAACATGCAAATTTACACACAAAGGAGACTGAAATTGGAGCATAACACTAATCTGTATTGAATAAGTGTACAATATCCAACCTTGTGAAGTCATAGGCTGCTGCAATAAATAATTACATGGGAGATTTAAATGCATAAAGATGCCATTTGAAATAGTCAGAAGTAGGCTTACTAAATCTAGTCAAATCCCCCATAGGTGCATAAAGCAGTTTCCAAATCTACCTAGGAGCTCATGAATTGGAAAAGTCAAGTAGGAAAGATAATAGGTGATTTAAAGACAACTCAAACATGCTTTTATTAGGAGAAAATAATGGAGGATGATGAGGAAAAAAAACAAGTCAACTGCACCTAGTCTTAGTTTCCCTTTTGCAATAAAACTTAGTAAAGTAGGCAATAAAGAAGAAAAAGCAGACATGCGCTAGGGACGATATGGAATAAAGAAGATATGCTAAATATGGATTCCATGAGGTTTCCCAAGAGCTCCATGACTAAGTTTTAGCAATTTTGACTTCGAGGACATGTGGAAGACAACTTGCATAGAGTGGAATATTGGAAACTAGGTAAATAGGACAAAAATGGATTAATCAATGTCTAAGGTAGCTAACTATGGGTTGATTATTCTAAAACCCCCCCTTAAGCCTAACTTATGAGTAAATATAAGAAAACTATAGGGCCTAGGAAAAATGGTTAGTCACCCTTTACATACTGCATGTCCATTTAACCAAGGAAAGAGGCAAAAAACCAGTGGGAAAATCCTCCCTTAAACATGTATAGTAAAAAAAAATTTGAAACTCTTGTCATCAATCATGATTCATAGCATGATCAGCAATCCCCAGTAGTGGTTTGATATTTCTGAATGTCTTCTCACAAAAAACTTTGATGAAGATGTCAGCTACTTGTTCTGAAGATGCACAGAAGAGTAGCTGAATGGTGCCATCATGCACAAGCTGTCTAATGTAGTGCGAATGGATCTCAATGTGTTTGGTTCTCTGTCTCTGAATTGGATCATTACCAATTTTAATGGTGCTCTGATTATCACAATAGATAATGTTTGAGAACTCTGATTCGAAGCCACACTCACCAAGTAACCCCTGCAACCATAGACATTGAGTTGCTGCATTTACAACTCCTCTGTACTCTGCTTCTACTTCTATAGATGAGAGTGCAATGGCACTCTGTTTCTTGCTTGACCAGATGATTGGTCCTTCAACAAGCATGAGCACATATCCTAATGTTTACTTTCGATCTGTGTCACCTGCCTAATCACTGTTAGTAAACCCAATCAAATCGAGATCAGATTTAGCCTTGTAGAAGATCCCATGAGTTCTTGTTCCCTGAACAAAGTTCATGATCCTTTTGGCTGCTCTCCAATGGATCTCATGAGGCTGATCCATGTATCTTGAAGCCACACTTACTGCATAATAAATATCAGGTCGAGTGTGTGTAAGGTACAGCAAACACCCAATCAGTTGTCTATACAGTGTACTATCTACCTTAGGAGAAGAACCTGCTTCTTCAAGCTTAACTCTTGAAAGGAAGGGAGTCTTGCTTGGCTTGAAATATTTCATATTGAACTTGTTTAGAAAATACAAAGAATACTTGGACTGATGTACCTTTATTCCATGTTGGGATTGAGAAATTTCGAGACCCAAAAATTGGCTCAACAACCCCAAATCAGTCATAGAAAATGCATGGTTCATTGCATCCTTCAAGGAGGCAATTTCTTTCTTTGAGCTTCCTGTAATCAGAAGGTCATCCACATACAAGAAAATAATCATCAAATAACCATGAATCACCTTCAAATAAACATTTGGATCAGACTTGCATCGAAGAAAACTCAATAACAACAGAAAGCCATCAATCTTGGCATACCAATCCCTAGGGGCGTGTTTAAGCCCCCCATACAATGATTTATTTAGCCTACACACAAAATATGGATTAGTAACAAACCTCTGAGGCTGATGCATGTAAATATATTCAGTAAGATCTCCATTAAGGAAATCACACTTCACATCCATGTGATGTAGCTCCCACTGCTTCGAAGCTGCAATGGCTAAGGCTATCCTGATGGAGTCCATCTTTGCCACTGGTGCAAAGGTCTCATTATAGTCAATACCATGTACCTGTGAGTAGCCCTTTGCTACCAATATTTACTTACATTTCAAAGGTGAACCATCACCATCAAACTTAGTTTTGAAAACCCACTTACATTGAACTAGCTTCCTCCCTAGGGGAAGATCAACCAGCTCCCAAGTGTTGTTCTTTTGGAGTGAGCTGAATTCTTCTTTCATGGCTGATTTCCATATTGGATCATGTGCTACATATTCATATGTCTGTGGGTCTGATTCATCCATTATATAGAATTTGTCTACAAACAAAGGGTCTTTCATGCTCAGGGCACTCTCAAACTGAGATCTAGTCCTCCTAGGATCACTAGGATTTCCAGCTAGTTCCCTAGCTGCATGAATGGTCTTTGCTTCCCATTTTGGTCTTGTAGGACTGTTAGGATATGCAATTAAATCATCATTATCAGACATATCAGAATCAGCAAACTCATTTGGCTCTTCACTTACATTCAATGGTTCTGGTGGTGAAGAAGACTCTCCAACTTCAACTATTGCTAAAGGCTCTTCTTGGAACTGAACACTCCTTTAAATGAAGGATTTGTTTGTGCTAAAATTAATCAGATTGTACCCTTTTGAATCTTCAAAGCACCCAACAAATAGACACTCTTGGATTTGGGGCTGCAAAGCCTTCCTCTTTTCTGTTGGAATTCTAGCCCAAGCCCTTGAGCCAAAAATCCTGAAATGGGTCACATCTGGCTTATGCACACTCCATGCTTTGAAAGGAGTCATACCATCAAGCTATTTATGGGGCACCCTATTCTGGATATAAGATGCACAGTTTATAGCCTCAGCCCAAAACTTTGGTGGCAAAGTCTTAGCCTCCAACATACAGGTTTCCATCTCTTTCAGTGATTTGCTCTTTCTCTCAGCAACACCATTTTGCTGTGGTGTGTAAGGGATTGAATGCTTCATATGAATACCTGCATCTTCACAATATTAAATGAACTCAAACTTCACATACTCACCACCATTGTCAGATTTGAGGATCTTGAGTTTCCTCCCAGACTGGTTTTCAACCAAAGCCTTAAAGACTTTGAAGAGGGCAAAAAATTTAGACTTATGCTTCAGAAAGTAAACCCAACAGTACCTGGAAAAGTCATCTATGAAAGTTAATGCATATTTTGCCTGACGCATTGACATATGAGGGAATGGAACATCAACATCACTGTGGATAAACTCAAGAGGTGCAGAGGTTCTCTCATGACTAGCTCTCTCAAATTTATGCTCTGGGTGTTTTCCTAGGACACAACCTTGACAGACTCCCTTGGAAAACTTAATCTTTGGTAACCCTATGACCATTTATTTTTCACTTAGATCAGAAAGATACTTATAGTTAAGATGGCCAAATATTTCATGCCAAATCTTGCTTGCCTCATTAGCATGAATCAGAAGAGCAGAGGGGTTTGAGTAGGGTAGAAAATGTGAAAACCAGTATACCTTTGAAGTGTGATATACAACTCCTTTCGCAATGACTTTACCACTCGAAATCTCCATGAACTCAACATCATCAGGGGAGAATATGACCTTCTTTGGAGACTCTGTGTGGGTCATCTGATATAATAACAAGAGGTTAGAGGCAAGACTTGGAACATACAATACATTGCTGAACTTACCATGGTCAAGATCAATCCTTCCTTTTCCCAAACTGTCAGTGAGAGAGTTATCTCCCAGCACTATTGGTGAACCTTTTGACATGTCAAGAGAGGAGAATTCCTCCTTGGTCAAAACCATATGTCTTGAAGCTCCATAGTCTATGATGAAGCTAGGTGAGCTTGATGTGCCAGCAACCAATGCATGAGCTTTCTCTCTGTCTTCTGAATTTGATCCTCCTTCCCTCTTCTTTGAGCTATCAGGAAGGGAGATGTTATTCTTCTCTAGGAGTTGGGTCAGCATGTCAATTTACTTGTTAATGCAAGAGCTTTCAGGATGAAATCCCTTAGTACAGTATGTGCACTTGCTCATTTCTCCTTGTTCTTCTTCTTCTGGAAGTTATTCTTGGAGCCTTGGGGCTCCTCTTGAGACTTGTTCTTGTCTCTCTTTTGCTCAGGTGGCTTCTTAGCTTTCTTCTTGCCTTTGGAATCCACCCTTGAATCTCCAACAACCAGAGCTTGGTCTTTGGAAGGTTTGATGGTGGCCATCATCACTAGTTTATCTTGTTCTTGTGTGAGGGATTCCATGAAATCTGCAAGCTTAGGCATATTCCAGGCTCAAGCTGTCAACTTGGTGGCATGGAAGGTCGAAAAAAACATTGAATAGTCAGGGCCAAGATTTTAGAGTATGGCCAAAACTAGTTGCTCCTCCTTTTCAATTCCACATTGTTTTAGCTGCAAAACAAGGGCTTTAAACTTGGAAAAGTAGAGTTGCAGGGATTCGAAGCTACTGGGACTCAAGGAAATCAAATCATTCTTGATTTGATGTCCTCTCATCTCATATGTATTACCAAAAAGATCTATGATATTATTCCATACTTCATTTGGTGATGTCAATCCATCAAGATGGAAGAGGAGGTATCTGGATATGCTCAGACACAAGAGACCAGAAGCCTCATCCCTCCCGTTGTGCAATTTAATTTTATCTGTAGCTGCATTGGGCTCTGCTTCAGTTGCCATAGTCACCTTGTAGAGACCATTCACTCTCAGTAGTATCTCCATCTCTACTTTCCATTCAAAGAAATTAAATGGAGTCAAGATGATCTTCTGAGATTGATCCATAGCTCAGAAATTGTCCCTTTAGTAAGCAGAATAGCTCCCAGTCAAGATGTTGAACCTGCAATAGCATATGGAAGGATAGAAATTGATCTACAAAGGCTTTGATACCATGTGGAAATTGAACCCAGGTGATAGATCAATTGCACTCACAAAATTACTAATCGAACTTGCAAATTTACACATAAAGGAGACTGAAACTGGAGCATAACACTAATCTGTATTGAATAAGTGTACAATAGCCAACCTTGTGAAGTCATAGGCTGCTACAATGAATAATTACATGAGAGATTCGAATGCATAAGGATGCCATTCAAAATAGTCAAAAGCAGGCTTACTAAATCTATTCAAATCCCCCATAGGTGCATAAAGCAGTTTCCAAATCTTCCTAGGAGCTCATGAATTGGAAAATTAAAGTAGGAAAGATAATAGGTGATGGAAAGATAACTCATACATGATTTTATTATGAGAAAAGAATGGAGGATGATGAGAGAAAAAAACAAATCAACTGCACCTAGTCTTACTTTCCCTTTTGCCATAAAACTTAGTAAAGCAGGCAATAAAGCAGAAAAAGAAGACATGCACTAGGGAGGATCTAGAATAAAGTAGATATGCTAAATATGGATTCCAGGAGGTTTCCCAAGTGCTCCATGACTCAGTTTTAGCAATTTTGACTTCTAGGACATGTGGAAGACATCTTGCATAGAGTGGAATGTTGGAAACTAGGCAAATAAGACAAAAATGGATTAATTAATGTCTAAGGTAGCTAAGTATGGGTTCATTATTCTAAAAAATCAGGTATGACGATATATAAGTAACTAGATTGGGCATGGTTAAATCGAACTACTTAGCCTTAAGGATGGCTTCCTCCTCAGTTTGGGGTCACTTAGATGTGACATCCTTGGCTATAGGGGGGAGTAAGTTTTTGAGGAAACAGTCAAGGAAGATCCTATCATCTAACTGAATCTTACAAAAACTACGATGACAATGCAATTCATGGATATGATTCATGATATGGGTAGCTATGGTTTAGTGACAAGATAGTAGGATCTCCACTCTCTCGTCATAATGGATGGGTAACTAAAAGTACTGAAGGAACATCAAAGTGAGCAAGGAGAAGTCAAGGTAAGTAGCAGAGGAAACTTGATGTACTACTTGGCCTCAACAATTATAAGTGTGTGCTAGAACAACCTAAATCGAACAAAGTCATCCATAATGCTGTTAGATGAACACCACAGGTGGAATGATATGATGTGATTTTGAGGGTCCTCTCCCAGCGTTTCCTCAAACTTAGGGATGTATGAGGGAAGCTTGGTAGGAATAGGAGGTCATTGTTGGTGGTGACGAATGGGGTCATTGGTTAACCGTGCCAAATATGACAAATTGATACTAGACATAAAAGATAAGATAGAGCTGAGTGTGGTTGGGGAAGGACTAGAAATGGTATCAATAGCTGTAGGAACGTAGTTCCCATGCATAAATGGGGGTGGATGAGGTTGAATTATGACCATACAAAAAGTCAGTGGTATAGTAGGAATAGTTGGAACCGACGTGGAAGGGCCATTTCCCCCAGGTATATAAGGAGAAATGGTAGTGACAACGGTGACTAGGATGGAACCACCACTAGTGGGTAGTGAACCAACAACAGTGTGTGCAATTATAAAGGGCCCAATAGGACCAGGTCCTATGGGCTCAGATGAAGGGATACATATGATGGTAGGTTGAATGGACATGAGTCGACTACTAACAATCCCCCCTTGAAAAGGTTCAGGATGTGCACCGACCATGGGGCTAGATGGGAAAGTGAACAAGATGAGTTTCGACTGATAGGAATCCAAATCAGATTCAGAGGCCATGTGTGGTTGGGAAAGTGGTGAGTGATGTCGAATATGGCTTCGACGATGTCGGTTCAGAGAACCAAACTGGGGCATATTCCCCCTAAGCCTATATTAGTAGTGTGGTGGAGCTATGATGACTATATGGAGTGTTGTGTAATGACTGGAAACTCAAGATGATTAATCTCATGCTCAAAATTCCAACTACAACGGAGTGTGTAGAAGGAGAGCGTATGTAATGGAAGCTCTAAGGCAAATAACAATATCTAAAACCAAACTATGACAACGGGCGACATAAAGGCAAGTCTACAACATGGGTGGCCAGAAATCCAACAAGTAGCACTACCTATCCAAAAAACCATAGATGACAAGATAAAAAATGAGCACACGAAGCAAAACGTTGAGACACAATATATATATATATATATATATATATATATATAGAAAGAAAGAAAGAAAATAGCCAGTGTCTTAAAATGGAGTCATGAAATAATCAATGTACTTGCATGTGCTTGGATTGAATGTTTGGGGATTGCCTCTTGGTACATTTTAAGTTAATGTGAAATATGAGTTGATTAAAATTAGGCGAGGAAGGGACTCCAGATATACCTGAGGGGTACTTGGACTATGTCCAAAAATAAACATTCATGGCTACCCACAAGGAATGTGTGGGCTGAATGGAGTCTCTGAGACTGTGCTGAGACTGTGTTCATAATACCCCGAAGGTGTAACAGAGATTGGTGCCTCGAGTTCACTTTTCAGGAGTTCCCACTTCCTTTGTGTATTTTGCCACCATTACGGTTTGATCGAGGCATTCGATTTTTGCCGGATGGTGGTTAATTGGGGAAGGTGAAAACTAATTAATCTAGTCACTCATGTTGCTTTTGATGCAGCTTGACTGATCGGATGAACTACAGCCGAGTGTAGAGCATACACATCGGAGTCTTGTCAATTTTAGTGAATTTTAAAGGATGTGTTTTCTTAGAAAGAAAAACCCTCCAAGAATCTCTTTTGGTCCAAGTGGACCTCAATCGGGGAATCAAGGAGGGGGTTGATTTTAGAACAATTGTTTACAGAAATTAATGATAAGAATCAAAATAAAAGAAGCAAACCACATATTTTCTAATTATTCCTACCACACATATCTTTCCCCTTGCGGGTCAATCGAGAAGTTGTGGGGTAAGTATTCGAGTTTTTTTGATACTGTAATATGGAATATATGATAAAGTAATCAAATCATGTTATTCTACATGATTGAAAATAATCTAGAGCGAACAAAAATAAGACAATGCAAAAAACGACAAAAAATGCATGAATCCCCCCAGGGGGGATGGGGAATGGGCTCGAAAGAGCCTATTCAGAGAATTTTTTTATTATATACTGTTACAATATCAGTAAATCTATCTGAATCCTCTTGGTTCTTATACAGGATGAAACAAATATTTTACGAATTTTCCAAAATTAAAATTACAGTCAAAAGGGAGACCCCAAGGGGGATTCAGATGATCCAAAGGCCACTTTCGAATAGCAGATTATCCTCTTTCTATTATTCTTTATAAAATACAGTGAGCTTATTAGAATGAAATATTCCCAAAATCACTTTGAAAGTACCTTTGGGTTAGCCTACTTTAAATAAATAAAAAACTAAGTTAAAATTAGTTAAAATGGAAAAAAAGGAACCAAGGAGAGCAAGCTTTCGTTGGGATCTTGGATTTCTGTTTGGTAAGCCAATGATATGTGTACTTATTGCTGGATTTTATCTTTTAGAAACAAAAATATAAATCTAAAGCACACAAACTATGGATTCTATTTAAATTTCCATGCAAAACGAATGATTTCCCTAAACTAGATCTGGAATGCTTAATGAAACTTTTTAGGAATGAGATCTATATTATGAGCCTTGAAATGATATATCTATGTAATTTTTACTTGAAGATGATATATCTGAATAATTACAAATCTTGTAAACAAAGTAACCAGGTAAAATTTGGATTTTGTAATGAGGAAGAGAGAGAAAGAGTGCTGGAAGCCTGGGAATGTTGGGCTTTGGAGCCTGCTTTGGTGGAACAAAGAGGGACTATGTCCTCCAAAGATCCTGAAGATGAGGAATATGCAAACTAGCTCAACCCCATCTACAAGTGAGATCCCCTACAACTTAGAAATCCTTGCACAAACAGATGGTTAAAACATAGGTGCTGCCGGAAAAAGATAATTGGAAAGCATGCAATTAACCTTAAAATACATGCAACTCCAAGAGATATGAAACAAGCGAATAGTAAGAGTATAAATCAAACTAGAATGATATCTTACCCTAATAGGAGGGAGCTCTCTCCTTTAGGGCCAACAATTAACCAACAACAAGCAAAGATCAATAATATAGATTATACCTCATAAGCACTTGACAATCACCATGCACACATGAAAAACATTACACCATAGATATTGCCTCTAAAGCTTCTTTATTCCAAAAAATAGTACACAAGACAATAGGAACATCTCTTCAATCCAGTTCTAACTAGCTTGGAAGAGGAAAACTGATATTTATTTATAACAAAAACTAGAAGGCGCAATTCCCAAGGAGAGAGACACTGTAGCTGCATGTGGAGTCAAGCCGAGCTTGATTTGAGTCTATCTGAGTATGATCTGAGTCTCATTGAGTGCCACTGTAAATCGAAGAGCTGATAAGACTGACAGCTCAACCTATTAACTGAAACGTCCACCAAAACTCATCTAGATGAGCCCACACGTGTGGAGGAGAGAGAGAGGGCATAATTCCCAAGATTGCATGTTGTGGTGCACTCCCAGTTCAACCCAGATCACCTCCTTCTGTCAAGGAATGGTCAGCTCCAATAAATCTCAAGATGATGAGACTGATTCCAGTCAAATCGGAGCAAATCCCACTGATTTAGGATTTGGGTTTTTCTCCATTATTTAATTAATTTATTAATTAAAATAATCAATATTTGATTTTTTTGGATTTTTGACCTGAGTGATGGGAAAATCACTCAAAAATTAGGAAAAGTGGGTTTATGGATTTACATGGTGCTCCGAGCTAGAAAATGAGCACCCCCATGATTGAAACTAATTTCCAATCCCACTTTTATTACAAAACCAACTTTTCCATTTAGACTATTAAAAAATAGCCTAAGTTTTGGAAAAATGAAAACTTAAAAAAAACTTAAAAAATAAAAATAAAATTAAAACCTAGGGGGACTTAGACATGTTCATATGACTCGAACATAATGCCTAGCATGTTTATACATTGACACATAGACTCTAATAACCTCAATAGGCCTAAATGCCGAGCCGACCACCCAAACTTTAAAGGTATTGAGTGAGAAAGTCAGAAATTATCAATCGTTTATTCAACAACCAATAATAACCAAAGGAAAAAACACCCTGGGTTGATCAGATTGACAAATAAAGTCTAAGAGACCGAGTCTTTTACAGAAACTATAATGCTAGAAAATTTTATTACAACTCCCCTATGGGGTATGAACATGTGATATAGTACAAGCACTTCCCAGAAGCACTTCCGAAGGTCTTCTGAAGTCTGAACAAATAATCTTAGTCTGGTTCACCAGGATCACTTGATAAAAACCACTAAGTACAAGTTAGGTGGTAACATATGGCTCCAACTGAGGGATGGGTGCTCGATCTAGTCATAGGAAAAGGAGAGGATACGAGAACACCAGAATCTTTGGTTTATACACCTTGTAAAAACATCTCAACTTGACAAAAAAAACCTCAATAGCACAAGCTTTCTATAGAAACCAAATGAACCATTAAGCTGATTTATTTAAACAAAAAAATGTAAGTAACTAATGAATTTTTATTGTTATTATAGGTAAGTACAAAACATAAATGTAGAATGTAAATGCTCTCTTTTAAGGAGCTTATTTTCCTACTCTAAGCATGATATAAAAAGGTTAGGTGTAATAAAAAATCCAATGTAACCACCTAAGGATTTTATTAACATAAAAATTATTTTCCTTGTCTTTGGGTACTAGCCAAAGTAAGGATACTTTATTCAAAAATTGCAAACCTACGTGATGATCTGGAATGGGTGGGCTGGATGGGAGATCATAAGAATATAATACTTCATCAAATTGCTTCCAAAACTGGTATGTGCATGTGCATACTGCTTCTATCCATGACTAGATAGGACTGATATACCAATCGACAAGATAAGGCCGACTGACTACATCATCATACTGATCATCAAGGATTATCAAATCATAACTCGTTGCATAAGCCCCAAGCTTCTCTAGATCATAATGAACCTCTACATGTGAAGAAGATGACTGAGACTGATATTCCACTCACTACATCACATCTAACTTTTCATAACACTGCTTCTCAATGTATTCATTACTGTTGACTTTGTGCAGCTATGCATGATATGACTCTGAATGATCATGTGGAGATTTTGAATGCTCCTCTTCCATACTAAGATTTTCCTAGGTATCCAGATCTAGGCTCCCCTCTATGGACATATCATAGATTGGAATTCCACAAATTTTTGAATAGACACTCTCCTTGCTGGATAATCATGGATGAGATTCTCAATAAGATTTTCACTAGTTGGATTATTTATGAAATTCCAATAGTCATCACTCCCATCCATGTCATATGTGAGAGAGTTTTCATTGCTGGTATCACATCCTGAGATATAACTACCCTCCTCCTGTTCATAATAATCATCCTTCAAAGTTTTGGTTTCAAAGATATTATGAGAATTTAAACTTTCCAAAACTTCATCCCTAAGTGATGAACATAGAGGAGTGTCACCATACACATCATAAACTTCTTCATAACTATCAATCTCTGTAATGGTTTTCTCGTAAGGGCTTTCTGGAAAAATATTGGCATTACAACAAACTTGAGAATACCTCAAATCTTCAATGCTTTTAGTTATGGTTTCATGAGGAGAGTCTTCAACAATGTGTTTAATCATGGGTTCCTCGTGAAGCTCTTCAATAGGATCATCCCGAGTGTCCTCATCTATAATGGAAGTCATGGGCTCCTTTATCTCATTTAGGTAGGCGAGGGTCCTTTCTACAACAATCATCATATCTCCCTCACCATCATGCCACCTATCAAAAAACATAGCACATTAGTCTTCATGGGAGGTAATGCATTTATAAAGAAGACCACAAAACCATATCCATGCCTTCTTTTTCAAAGAATGAGAAAAAGTTTGCATCACATTATCCCTATGAAGTATGTTGAGTTTAGTCACAAATGAAAAAACAAATATGATGTGGCAGACAAATGAATCACCATTTCCATAAAAAGTTGGAGCCTGAGAATATATTTCATCCAGGAGATATGGTTCATAGTTAGGAAAACCCAGGATTCCCTAGAAATCGATGGGAGGATATCCACTAGAAATTAGAGCACGATAATATTCATCATCCATAACGTCTTATCAGTAGCATATATCAACCATGTATTTTTTACTGAACTGGAGCTGTCGAATAATGCACATTTAAAGTTTTACTATGTCATATGAGCTCATCTACACACAATAAGTCTCAACAAAATGATGAGAAAGAAGGGATTTATCCCTTCAATGGAGTCGCCATGTGAAAAAGAAAAATAAGAATTTATAAATCTTCCACAAAAATTATTTTTTGCTTTTCTTTGTAAAAATAAAAAATGAAAAAAGCCAGTGGAGTCGCTAGATGAAAATTAAAGATCTACTCTAAGCATTCATCAAACAAAGCAAAAACAAAAAGGGAAGAAAAAAAAAGTCGTACTCTGGGAATAAAAATATTTATCCTCGACAACGACTCCAAAAACGTGTTGTCGCATTTCACACACTTGGGGGGGAATGTGGCAGAAATATTCAAGCCACTCGGTGCGTCCTTGGGGGAAAGTCTCAAGTCAAGGCTGCCACCTTGTTCTTGATTCCTTCATTTAGGATCAACTCCTAACGAAGCCAAGGGGGGGTAGACCCTATTAAGTTACTGTGCTTGGAGTGAATGTTTTGCGATTGCCTCTTGGTACGTTTTAAGTTTATGTGAAATATGAGTTGATTAAAATTAGGCGAGGGGGCGAATCCAGATATACTCGAGGGGTACTTGGAGTATGTCCAAAAATAAACCTTCACAGCTACTCGCAAGGAATGTGTGGACTGAATGGAGTCTCTGAGACTATGTTCATAATACCCCAAAGGTGTAACAGAGATCGCCACCTCGAGGTCACTTTTCAGGAGTTCCCACTTCTTTTGGGTATTTTGCCACTGTTATGGTTTGATTGAGGCATTGGATTTTCGCCTGATGGTGGTTACTATTGGGGAAGGTGAAAACTAATTAATCTAGTCACTCATGTTGCTTTTGATGCAGCTTGACTGATCGAATGAACTGCATCAGAGTGCATAGCATACACATCGAAGTCTTGTCAATTTTAGTGAATTTTAAAGGATGTGTTTTCTTAGAAAGAAAATCCCTCCAAGAACCTCTTTCGGTCCAAGTGGACCACAAGTGGGGAATAAAGGAGGGGATTTATTTTAGAACAATTGTTTATAGAAATTAATGATAAGAAGCAAAAGAAAAGAAGCAAACCACAGGTTTTCTAATTATTCCTACCACGCATCTCTTTGCCCTTGCAGATCAATCAAGAAGTCGTGGGGTAAGTATTTGAGTTACTTTGATACTGCAATATGGAATATATGATAAAGTAATCAAAGCATATTATTCTACATGAAATAAACTAATATAGAGTGAACAAAAATAAGACAATGCAAAAAATGACAAAAAGGCATGAATCCCCTCAGGGGGGATGGGGAATGGGCTCGAAAGAGCCTATTCGGAGATTTTTTTATTTTATTTGCTGTTAAAATATCAGTAAAATGATCTGAATCCTGTTGGTTCTTATATAGGATGAAACCAAGATCTTACAAATTTCCCAAAATTAAAATTACAGTCAAAAGGGAGACCCCTAGGGGGATTTGGATGATCCAAAGGCCACTTTCGAACAACATATTCTCCTCTTTCTGTTATGCCTTCTAAAATACAGTGAGATTATTAGAATGAAATATTCCCAAAAGTGCTTTGAAATTACTTTGGTTCAGCCTACTTTAAATAAAAAAAAAAACTAAGTTAAAACTAGTTAAAATGGGAAAAAAGGAACTTAGGAGAGCAAGATTTCCTTGGGATCTTGGCTTACTGTTTGGGAAGCCAATGAGATGTGCACTGATTTCTGGATTTGATATTTTAAAAACAGAAACAAAAATCTAATGCATGCAAACTACGGATTCTCTTTAAATTGCCATGCAAAATGGACGATTTCCCTAAACCAGATCTAGAATGCTTAATGAAATTTTTTAGGAATGAGATCTAGATTATCAGCCTTGAAATGATAGATCTATGTAATTTTTACTTTAATATGATAGATCTGAATAATGACAAAGCTTGTAAACAAAGTATCCAGGTAAAATTTGGATTTTGGAAGGAGGAAGAGAGAGAAAGAGCGCTGAAACCCTGGGAATGTTGGGATTTGGAGTCTTCTTTGGTGGAACACCGAGGGACTATGTCCTCCAAAATATCCTGAAGATGAGGAATATGAAAAGTAGCTCAAACCCTTCTACAAGTGAGAACACCTGGAACTTAGAAATCTTTGCACAAATAGATGGTTAAAACATAGCTGCTACTGAAAAAAGATAATTGGAAAGCATGCAATTAAACTTAAAATACATGCAACTCCAAGAGATATGAAACAAGTGAACAATAAGAGCATAAATGAAACTAGAATGATCTCTTACCCTAATAGGAGGGATCTCTCTCCTTTAAGGCCAACAATTAACCAATAAAAAGAAAAGATCAATAATACAGATTATCCCTCATAAGCACTTGACAATCACCATCCACACATGAAAAGCATTACACCATAGATCTTGCCTCGAAAGCTTCTTTATTCCAAATAATAGTACACAATACAATAGAAACAACTCTTCAATCCAGTTCTAACTAGCTTGGTAGAGGAAAACTAATATTTATTTATAACAAAAACTGGAAGGCGCAATTCCCAAGGAGAAAGAGACTATAGCTGCATGTGGAGTCAAGCCGAGCTTGATCTGAGTCTATCTGATTCTGATCTGAGTCTCACTCAGTGAAACTGTCAATCGAAGAGATGACCGAACTGACACCTCAACTTGTTAACTGAAACATCCAACAAAAGTCATCTAGATGAGCCCACACGTGTGGAGGAGAGAGAGACCACGCAATTCCCAAGATTGCATGTTGTGGTGCACTCCCATTTCAGCCCAGATCACCTCCTTCTGTCAAGGAATAGTCAGCTCCTGTCAATCTTTAGACGATGAGACTGATTTCAGTCAAATCGGAGCAGATCCCACTGATTTAGGATTTGGGGTTTTCTCCATTATTTAATTAATTTATTAATTAAAATAATCAATGTTTGATTTTTTTTTCAGATTTTTGACCCGAGTGAGGGGAAGATCACTCAAAACTTAGGAAAATTGGGTTTATGGGTTTACATGGTACTATGAGCTAGAAAATGAGCACCCCAATGATTGAAACTGATTTCTGAGCCCACTTTTATTACAAAACCAACTTTTCCATTTAGACTATTAAAAAATAGCCTAAGTTCTGGAAAAATTAAAACTTAAAAAAACTTAAAAAATTAAAAAAAAATTGAAACCTAGGTGGACTTAGACATGTTCATATGACTCAACCATAATGCCTAGCATGTTTATACATTGAAACATAGACTCTAATAACCTTAATAGGCCTAAATTCCAAGCCGACCACCCCAACTTTAGAGGTATTGAGTGAAAAACTCAGAAATTATTAGTCCTTTATTTAACAACCACTAATAACCAAGGTAAAAAACACCCTGGGCTGATCAGATTGATAAATAAAGTCTAAGAGACTGAGTCTTTTATAGACATTATTATGGTAGAAAATTTTATTACAACTCCCCTATGGGGTATGAACATGTGATATAATACAACAAGCACTTCCTAGAAGCACTTCTGAAGGTCTTCTGAAGTCTGAACAAATCATCTTTGTCCGGTTCACCAGGATCACTTGATAAAAACCACTAAGTACAACTTAGGTGGTAACAACATGATGAAAATGCCATTCTAGAAGGTCATTATGCATATGGTTTTCGAAACCAGAGATTCTGGGTTCGATCCCTAGTATGGTCGCCAAAATTGTAGTGGGGTTTTCACCCATGCTACGTGCAAAAGTAGCAGCCTTACGACAATGGGACAGTAAGGTAGAGTTCATGAAAAAAAGCTAAAACAATAAATGATATCAATAATAACGAATCAAATAAATATTTACTACTAAACTAAATAAAAGCAAATACATGAAAGTTATACCTTCTTTCTGATGAAAATGGGCCATCGTGCCCGTCTCGGAAATGGTCCAGCTCTCCACAGGTTGGTTCTCCAGGTGGGTACGTAGAATATATCAACATACTATGTGGGAATGGTATGGCAACGAGATGATGGAAAAAAGTGGGGTATGAATACTTTGAGAGAAAAAGTTGTCTAACTATACTCACTGAATAAAATCATGGAAAAAAGGGATAAGAATCTTTTGATAGAGACCTTCACACTGTTTTTATAATATTTTTTTAGGTTTTTTGGCTTTTTCTCTCTTTTATGGTTTTGGAACCCTATTTAGGGTTTTAAGCCCCATTTAGGGTTTTCAGCCATTTTTTGGGTTCTTAGCCCTTTTGTGGGTTTTTGGGCCCTTTTTTGGGGTTTTAGCCCTTTTTTGGGGTTTTTGGCCCTTTTTTGGGGTTTTTAGCCCTTTTGTGGGTTTTTTGGCCCTTTTTGAGAGAGAATGAGGGTAAACCATAGATGTGAAGGTAAAACGTAAGATACAAATGGTAAGAAAATGATGTATGTATGTGGTTTAGACCATGCAAAGCTAGGCGAGCAATTTTTTGCTTTAAAATTGTCTTACTCATTCTAGTTGTTGGTAGCAATGCTAACACACATTCCATAGACATGGATCAACTCATGTGATGGGAAATAAATTACCCACGTAGCCGAGGCAAGATTAGGAGACCATATACTTGCTCCATCAGCGAATGCAACGTAGCCATGCGAGATAGGATCCATTTGGAGAAACGAAGGAAACAAACTGTATGACTCGTGGCAAGAATGGTGTAAAACAAAAAAGAAAATATATGACACAAGTGTACTCATGGTGGGTGAATTCAGGCATATAACCTCTGGCGAATGAAATTGGCCTTTCCTTGGAGACTATGTAGTGGGCGCATAGAACGTGGGGGGTGAAGATTCAGAGTGGATTGAACCTTCAAAGGATCAACTGCAATCCCTTTGTGGGATATGATAAACCCCAGTAAATTCTCAACAAGGACACAAAACACACACTTGAGAGGGTTCAAGGGGACATTGTATTTGTGACATCCTAAGAAGACTTGTCGTAATTCATTGAGATATTGGGTATGCATCCAACAGCGAGCAGTGAGGTCATATAGGTAAACCAAGATAATGTGGATAAGGTCATGGAAGAAGAAAATCATGGCCTGCTGAAAAGTGGCTCCAGCATTTTTAAGGCCAAATGACATAACTTTATATGCAAATGTGCCCCAGGGGGTTGTGAAATATTTCTTGTACTGGTCGTCTTTCTGGATCTGAATTTGGTTATAACTAGAAAAACCATCCATGAAAGAAAAGACTTCATGGCCGACACACACATCAATGATTTGGTCAATGAATGGAGTGGGGAAGTTGTCTTTGGGACATTCCAAATTCAATCCATAGAATTTAGTATAGACGTGAATGGTACCTTGTTTTTTGTTAACGGGAACATGATTGGAAACCCGAATGGTATACGCGATGGGGTATATGAAACCTACTTAATGTAGTTTTGTGATCTCAGCTTTGACGAAAGGAGCCTTTGAGGGTTGAATGGGTCTTTGCTTTTAGTGTATGGGCACAACATTGAGCCATGTGTCAATATGATGTTCGACGATAGATGGATGAAGCCTAGGCATCTCGGTGTAGGACCAAGTGAAAATATCACAAAATTCCCGAAAAAAGTGCTTTGCAAGAAGCAACTTCTTGATGGGATAAATATGATCTGAGTGTAATATCTTCAACTACCTCGGGTTTGGTTTATATATTGACCTTAATAGTTGGATAAATATTGGCGATGTTTCCCTCTTCATAGGTGTCGAGGGCCAGAATGGGGTTCTTGAACCAGTCTACCTTTCGATGGATGAAGTCTTTGGATTCAACTGAGTACTGATTCGACGATGAAAGAGGTTCATCAGGGATAAAGAATGAATGATGGTGCATATCATTCCAAGGGTACTTAGGAGTTGAAACAACTTCAAGGATTTCCTCATCATTTTTAAAACAATGCATAGATAGATTAGAGGGATCCTCTATGTATGAGGGAACGAGAGGACTACTAGCACTAGAGATCATGTATATGGTGTTGGTTGTGTCCGAGGAAGAAACTAGAGGGTGGATCTCCTCGAGAACGATAATGTCAGATTCATGGGAGTGTTTAAAAAGGTCACGAAGAGCAGACTGATACTTAGGAAATTCTGGGAAATGGTGGGAGTAATGACCATACAAGCCACAAAGTACACAAGGATGCTTGGTCCACAATGACTTATTCTTCACCGCTGATGGATGTAGGATGTTGACTACTGGACTTCCATTGACCTTATCTATAGAGTCCATGTGGATGTGAAGGAGAGGCAACTCAGGAAAGTTTTGTGTTTCATGGCCTTGGACATCGCACAAACCACAAGTAGGAGCTGGATGTGGTTTAGTTATTACTTTGGCGGCCTTGCCCCTAGCCTTCTTTGGAGGAGGAGGGGAAGGCTGGGAGACAAGAGTAGTCTTTGGTGGTCCAGGAGGTGGGTCTGACACCATCTCAATATGTTGGACATGATTCAACATGACCTAGCGAGTCGGGGGTGGGGTGGGTGGATCGAGGTACCATACAGGAATTCCCAATGTGAAATTAGGTAAGTTGAGAGTAGCCATGACATGCTTGCTCACGATGCCATATGGTGGAAAAAGGAAGGGAATCATGTGTACCGGGAAGGAATCACAATATTTCGCTGATGACTATGGTTGGGGTTGTGAATAAGGTTGCGATGTGTTTAGATTGGTATCGGAAATGATGGTGCACAAATCCTATATGTCAGTTAGCAAAGGTGTAGTTGGTAAGGACAAAAAGGTGTCTGTCATAGGAGTGTTGGTGAACAAACCCGAGCCAAGAACAAATAAACATGGAATGGACACAATGTTTATGGTGGTGTCGATAGTCAAAAGGATGTGTTCTGGTGTGGCTGACCCCTTAGGATCATAGTACAACAACTGGTTGATGGTCATGATCTTCCCATCACAAGGGAACATCAGGAGTCGAAATACAATAGAGGGCATAGCTCACATGGCATACATGTATTTACATCCTAGGTAGAGGTTGTAATCAAGTTGGGAATTGAAAACCTCAATGTCAATCAACACTGTTTTACCAACTAAATCAGCAGGGACATTCATGAGAATCCCTTGGGGCTAAGTAGAGTGACCATCATAGGCGCAGAGAGAAGTGGTAGAAGGTTGAAGGGTAGGGAACTCAAGTTTCTACCAAATGAAGGTTGAAATAACATAGGTGGATGCCCCCTCATCAATAATGCATTGATGTATGACCAAATTACGAATTGTGACTGGAACTTGGAAAGCAACGGTATACGGCATCCCGAGCTCTCCTTGATCCAAGTCGAAGGTGATCAACCTGGAATTATAGGGATAAACGACACCTAGCACAGACAACAACACTTTATGCTGTGATGGGAAAGTTTTAAGCACTTCCAAAGCAAGCATGGCTGTAGGAGATTGGGCCAAGTTGTCAACTATGTTGTAGTTGAGGGCATCTTTCGCAGTAGCATTGTTTGCAACATGGCGCATAGGAAACTATGGGACCCTAGCCACCCCATCTATGGGGGGTCTCGATAAGTGTAGAGACATGTCAGAAGTGGTAGAGGTAGATGCAACTTATGGGTCAGTGGATTCTATGGTGGAGCCATATTGGTTGCATCAATTATGGAGGTTGACTTTAGACGACAACATCATGAGGTGATGGAAAACATCCCCAATAGTAGTTGCAGAAGCAGGTGGGTCCAATGGTTGGGTTGCAACCATTACTTGGTGTGGTAGGGGGTTTTGGAGCACCATAGGTGGGAGAATTGGTGGTGTTGGGTTGGGTTGAGCCAGAGCTGCCGCATTCGAATCACGTTGACTATCATTTTGGAGAAGTTGTTGGACGTGAGCCATGTGAGGACATTGATGAGTGTAATGGCCGTAGGGGTTATAGATAGTACATGGATTATTGGTCCATAACTATGGGTTCTTTCTAGGTCGATTAGGATGCTAAGGATTTTGTACAGGAGGTTCGACCACATTGTTGTTTGGAGGGTTGGCATGCTGGTCACCTCCTTGAGGCTGGTTGTTTCCCTAATTCCTACCTCTCTTGTTATTTCCCTTCCCTTGTTGGTTATTTGGGGCGGGTTGGTTAGGGATATTTTGCTGAGCATAAACCTATATCGTAGAAACCGGAGGAGTCGGGGCCGGAGCTGAAGTGGGTTGCATAGGTGTTGCATAATAGACCAGTGGAGCTGAATGGGCTTCAAATCTAGCCATCTGGCCAGAACATGAGTGTGTCAAACAAGTTGGTCCATGAACATGAGGAGTTGGTGGGGGAGGCACGTAGTATGGGGTGGTTTCAGACTGAGCTGTCATGCATGAGTAATCAGGGGTATACTTGGGGCACACATAGGATGGTGTAGCATTGGAATGAGGCACCACACGTTAGTAATCAAGGGAATAACTTGTTTGGGAAAAACTATGGGTGTTACCTAGATGGGGTGGCATCATGGGAGCGGCTGCGTAAAACTAGGGGTACTGGGTAATAGTGCCAATAAATCCATCAGCAACGGGATATGACCCCGAGGTATCTCGGCATGAGGTACTAGCTCGGGGAGAATCATGTGGAAATTCAACCCAGGTGATAGATCAATTGCACTCAAAAATTACTAATCAAACATGCAAATTTACACACAAAGGAGACTGAAATTGGAGCATAACGCTAATCTGTATTGAATAAGTGTACAATATCCAACCTTGTGAAGTCATAGGTTGCTGCAATAAATAATTACATGAGAGATTTGAATGCATAAGGAGGCCATTCGAAATAGTCAAAAGCAGGCTTACTAAATCTAGTCAAATTCCCATGCTTCTTCAAGCTTAACTCCTGAAAGAAAGGGAGTCTTGCTTGGATTCCAATATTTCATGTTGAACTTGGTCAACAAATCCAAAGCATACTTGGACTGATGTACCTTTATTCCATGTTGGGATTGAGCAATTTCGAGACCCAAAAATTGGCTCAACAACCCCAAATCAGTCATAGACAATGCATGGTTCATTGCATCCTTCAAGGAGGAAATTTATTTCTTTGAGCTTCCTGTAATCAAAAGGTCATCCACATACAAGACAATAATCATCAAATAACCATGAATCAGCTTCAAATAAACATTTGGATCAGACTTGCATTGAACAAAACTCAATGATAGCAGAAAGCCATCAATCTTGGCATACCAAGCCCTAGGGGCTTGCTTAAGCCCATACAATGATTTATTTAGCCTGCACACAAAATATGGATTGGTAACAAACCCTTGAGGCTGCTGCATGTAAATATATTTAGTAAGATCTCCATTCAATAAAGCACACTTCACATCCATGTGATGTACCTCCCATTGCTTCGAAGCTGCAATGGCTAAGGCTAGCCTGATGGAGTCCATCTTTTCCATTGGTGCAAAGGTCTCATTGTAGTCAATACCATGTACCTGTGAGTAGCCCTTGGCTACCAATCTTGCCTTATATTTCAAAGGTGTACCATCGGCAGCAAACTTAGTTTTGAAAACCCACTTACATTGAACTAGCTTCCTCCCTGGGGGAAGATCAACCATCTCCCAAGTGTTGTTCTTCTGGAGTGAGATGAATTCGTCTTTCATGGATGCTTGCCATCTTGGATCATGTGCTACATCTTCATATGTATGTGGGTCTGATTCAACCATCAGATAGCATTTCTTTGCAAACAAATGGTCTTTCATGCTCAGGGCACTCTCAAACTGAGATCTAGTCCTCCTAGGATCACTAGGATTTCCAGCTAGTTCCCCTGCTGCATGAATGGTCTTTGCTTCCCATTTTGGTCTTGTAGGAATGTTAGGATATGCAATTAAATCATCATTATCAGACATATTAGAATCAGCAAACTCATTTTTCAACCAAATCCTTAAAGACTTTGAAGAGGCCAAAAACTTTAGACTTATGCTTCAGGAAGTAAACCAAACAATACCTGGAAAAGTCATCTATGAAAGTTAATGCATATCTGGCTTGACTCATTGACATATGAGGGAATGGACCAGAAACATCACTTTGGATCAACTCAAGAGGTGCAGAGGTTCTCTCTTGACTAGCTCTCTCAAATTTATGCTCTGGGTGTTTTCCTAGGACACAACCTTGAGAGACTCCCTTGGAAAACTTAATCTTTGGTAACCCTATGACCATTTCATTTTCACTTAGATAATAAAGATACTTATAGTTAAGATGGAAAAATATTTCATGCCAACGCTTGCTTGCCTCATTAGCACGAATTAGAAGAGCAGAGGGGTTTGAGTAGGGTAGAAAATGTGAAAACTAGTATACCTTCGAAGTGTGATCTACAACTCCTTTTGCAATGAGTTTACCACTCGAGATATCCATGATCTCAAGATCATCAGGGGAGAATATGACCTTCTTTGGAGACTCTGTGTGGGTCATCTGATACACTGAACAGAGGTTAGAGGCAAGACCTGGAACATACAATACATTGCTGAACTTACCATGGTCAAGATCAATCCTTCCTTTGCCCAAACTGTCAGTGAGAGAGTCATCTCCCAGCACCATTGGTGGACCTTTCGACATGTCAAGAGAGGAGAATGCCTCCTTGGTCAGAACCATATGTATTGAATCTCCAGAGTCTATGATGAAGCTAGGTGAGCTTTATGTGGTAGCAACCAATGCATGAATTCTCTCTCTGTCTTCTGAATTTGATCCTCCTTCCCTCATCTTTGAGCTATCAGGAAGGGAGATGTTATTCTTCTCCAGGAGTTGGGTCAGCATGTCAATTTGCTTCTTAATGGAGGATCTTTCAAGATGAAAGCCCTTACTATAGTATGTGCACTTTCTCATTTCTCCTTTGTTGTTCTTCTTAGAGCCTTGGGGCTCCTCCTGAGACTTGTTCTTGTCTCTCTTCTGCTCAGGTGGCTTCTTAGCTTTTTTCTTGCTTTTTGAATCCACCCTTGAATCTGCAGCAACTAGAGCTTGGTCTTTGGAAGGTTTGATGGTGCCCATCATCACCAGTTTATCTTGTTCTTGTCTGAGGGATTCCATGAACTTTGCAAGCTTAGGCATCTTCCGAGTTCGAGCTGTCAACTTGGTGGCATGGAAGGTCGAAACAAACAATGAATAGTCAGGGCCAAGCTTCGAGAGTATGGACAAAACTAGTTGCTCCTCCTTCTTTTCAATTCCACACTGTTTTAGCTGCAAAACAAGGGCTTTAAACTTGGAAAAGTAGATTTGCAGGGATTCGAAGCTACTGGGACTCGAGGAGATCAATTCATTGTCAATTTGATGTCCTCTCATCTCATCTGTCTTATCAAAAATCTCTACAATATTCTCCCATACTTCATTTGGTGATGTCAATCTATCAAGATGGAAGAGGAGGTCTCTGGATATGCTCAGACACAAGAGACCATAAGCCTCATCCCTCCTGTTGTGCCATTTAATTTTCTCTGCAGTTGCATTGGGCTCTGCTTCAGTTGCTATAGTCACCTTGTAGAGACCTTTCGTGCTCAACAGTATCTCCATCTCTGCTTTCCATTCAAAGAAATTAAATGGAGTCAAGATGATCTTCTAAGATTGATCCATAGCTCAGAAATTCTCCCTTCAGTCAGCAGAATAGCTCCCAGTCAAGATGTTGAACCTACAATAGCAATATGGAAGGAGATAAATCGATCTACAAAGGCTCTAATACCATGTGGAAATTGAACCCAGGTGGTAGATCAATTGCACTCACAAAATTACTAATCAGACATGCAAATTTACACACAAAGGAGACTGAAATTGGAGCATAACACTAATCTATGAATAAGTGTACAATAGCCAACCTTGTGAAGTCATAGGCTGCTGCAATAAATAATTACAGGAGAGATCCGAATGCATAAGGATGCCATTCGAAATAGTCAAAAGCAGGCTTACTAAATCTAGTCAAATCCCGCATAGGTGCATAAAGTGGTTTCCAAATCTTCCTAGGAGCTCACGAATTGGTAAAGTCAAGTAGGCAAGCTAATAGGTGGTGGAAAGACAACTCATACATGCTTTTATTAGGAGAAAAGAATGGAGGATGATGAGGGAAAAAAACAAGTCAACTGCACCTAGTCTTACTTTCCCTTTTTCCATAAAACTCAGTAAAGCAGGCAATAAAGCAGAAAAAGCAGACATGCGCTAGGGAGGATCTGGAATAAAGCAGATATGCTAATAATGGATTCTAGGAGGTTTCCCAAGCACTCCATGACTCAGTTTTAGCAAGTTTGACTTCTAGGACATGTGGAAGACAACTTGCATAGAGTGGAATATTGGAAACTAGGCAAATAAGACAAAAATGGATTAATTAATGTCTAAGGTACCTAACTATGGGTTGATTATTCTAAGAAATCGGGTATGACGATATATAAGTAACTAGACTGGGCATGGCTAAATCGAACTGCTGAGCCTTAAGGATGCCTTCCTCCTCAGTTTGGGGTCACTCGGATGTGACATCCTTGGCTATGGGGAGGAGTAAGGTTTTGAGGAACCAGTCAAGGAAGATCCTATCGTCTAACTGAATCTTACAGAAACTACGATGACAACGCGATTCATGGATATGATCCATGATATGGGTACTATAGTTTGGTGAAAATATAGTAGGATCTCCACTCTCTCGTCATAATGGATGGGTAAGTAAAAGTACTGAAGGAACATCGAAGTGAGCAAGGAGAAGTCAAGGTAAGTAGCAGAGGAAACTTGATGTACTACTTGGCCTCAACACCTATAAGTGTGTGCTAGAACAAACCTAATCGAACAAAGTCATCAATAATGCTGTTAGATGAACACCACAGGTGGAATGACATGATGTGATTTTGAGGGTCCTCTCTCGGCGTTTCCTCAAACTTAGTGATGTTTGAGGGAAGTTTGGTAGGAATAGGAGGCCATTGTTGGTGGTGACGAATGGGGTCATTGGTTAACCGTGCCAAATATGACAGGTTGATACTAGCCATAAAAGATAAGATAGAGCTGAGGGTGGCTCGGAAAGGACTAGAAATGGTATCAATAGCTGTAGGGACATAGTTCCCACACATAAATGGGGGTGGATGAGGTTGAATTCTAACCGTAGGAAAAGTTAGTGGTATAGTAGGAATAGTTGGAACCGACGTGGAAGGGCCATTTCCCCCAGGTATATAAGGCGAAATGGTAGTGACAACAGTGACTAGGATGGAACCACCACTAGTGGGTAGTGAACCAACAACAGTGTGTGCAATTATAATGGGCCCAATAGGACCAGGTCCTATGGGCCCAGATGAAGGGATACATATTATGGTAGGTTGAATGGACATGAGCCCATTACTAACAATCCCCCCTTGAAAAGGGTCAGGATGTGCACCGACCATGGGGCTAGATGGGGCGGTGAACAAGGTGAGTTTCGACTGATAGGAATCTGAGTCAGATTTAGAGGCCATGTGTGGCTAGGAAAGTGGTGAGTGATGTCGAATATGGCTCCGACGATGTCGATTTAGAGAAGCAAACTGGGGCATATGCCCCCTAAGCCTATATTAGTAGTGTGGTGGAGCTATGATGACTATATGGAGTGTTGTGTAATGACTAGAAACTCAAGATGATCAATTTCAGGCTCAAAATTCCAACTACAACGGAGTGTGCAGAAGGAGAGCATATGTAATGGCAGCTCTCAGGCCAACAACAATATCTAAAACCAAACTATGCCAATGGGCCATAGAAAGGTGAGTCTACAACATGGGTGGCCAGAAATCCAACAAGTAGCACTGCATATCCAAAATAAAAATGACTCAATAACCTATGGTGTATGATTGCAAGTAAGATCCTAACTACAAGCTGGAATCCCCTCACAAATTGTATCTTCAGAAAGGTGATGAAATCATTGCCATACAATACGAAATGGAAGAACCATACAGGCTAAGAGAATCCCACTACTGAGAAGGATGTCTAGGTAAAAGATCCCTAGAAGAATGGCTACCAGGATACCTCAATCATGACATGCCCATTCAGTTTACTGACACTTCATCCCTTTATCCCTCGACACCTAGTATACGTTGGTATGCATGAGGAGGACTACGAAGGTTTAGCGTTCAGTGCAAGATGGAGTGCGCTATTCTACCGTGACTTTCGGAAGCCCTTTGTTGCGGATTACTCTTGCTGAGCAGGGGGCCTCCCGACTAACTGGTTGTGACTATGTCAACAAATACAAGAGGGTTTTGGTTCCCTACTGGACAATAACTATGTCTTAGAATGTGAATACCAAAGGGGTGTTGTTTGGATGCCTATCTCGAAAGTCCTAACTTAACTACAACATTGTTTTATCCTCAAGCAAGGTTACAATGTTGGTTGTATTTAAGTTAATTTTAAGGCTTGCTCGTGGTCATGAACTGAGTGTTTCACTTTTATGGTGTGAATTTTGTGCAACTGATGTGTGTCAAACCCGAAAATCCATGATGAATATGTTCTGATATCACTGCTGGGATGCAAATATAATGTAGTAAATAACAGTATAGAACAACAATGTTGCAAAATAAAAAATTCTTCCAATAATGAAATTATGCTTGAAACAAATGAGCATTACAAAAAACTTTTAATAAAACGTAGGAAACAAGCATGGGGCTTCAACTATAGAGCTCAACTATAACAACTCATAAAGCAAGTAGGGGAGATGTCAAAAATACCAAGGGGCAGTAAAAAGATCAGATATGGAAAGAAAACAGGTCAAGATAGGGGTTGGAATAGACAAGGGGTCTGATATAGGAATCTGAACCACACAAAATTGACTGAAACATGTCGATCGCACATGTCATAGGAACATGCACGATCTCGGTCCCACAAAACAGAGGGACAATTGTGACTGGGCAGAAAATGGTTGAGTCATGTAAAACAGAGGGTTAAGCACGAATGGGTCACTCAAAACCGAGTAACAATAGTGAGTGAGGTCGCTCCGGAAGCCGAGACATGAGCAATTTGGGTTTTTAAACCAGGTCGCTCTTTAGAGTAAGCACTGAAAAAGATGTTTCTTAAACAAACCCACCTTCAAATGAATAAGGATGATTTTTCCTAAATATAACTGTTGGAAAATTGGGCTAGCTCACAACAAACTAATATTCCAAATAATAAAATTAGTACAAGATTCACAAACATGAATTCTAATAGTCTATTGATCGAAGATATTTATTTAAAAGATATTAAAGATCACAAGACTCTATATCTAACAAAAGAGGAGAAAATTTGGTTGAAAGATTGGATTATGAGAGGTGGAATACAAAATTGACGCCACCCTCATCCAATAACATAATTATTTTGACATATTAAAATAAAGGAAGAAGAATTTCAACAATAGAGACAAAGTATATAAAGGAACATTCTTTTATATATCTAGAAATATTTGTTTCTAGATAATTTAATTGCCAAGAAAAGACGAGAAGGAAGATAATGCATCTCTCAAGGAGTGGAGAGTGTAGTTAGGTATATTGTTGGAGACAACATAGATAACGTGCAACTTTATATTTGAGAAATTATCATGTCCTAGAGAGTAGTGTTAAAGTATGGGAGATAATGAAAAGAGGAGGAGTCATATTAATGAAAGGCTATCTTGAAAACTAAATGAAAAATTGGAGTTCATTTTTGTTGTTTATTGTTGATGGAGACATCGTCGAAAATTTAGTGTCTACCAAGGTCTTTAGAATGAAAACATGAAATGTAATCTCCCCCAAATGTGTATAGAGGCTCATATTAGTTGCAAAATGGGCCTCCTTTGATCATATCAAAATAATTCTTTTAAGTTTTACCTAGAAAATTACTACGTCCAAGTTGTCTGTAATCTTGTGCCCATGAATGCATGTATCACTTTGTTTTATAATAAATACCATGTTTTTTTTATGAAAACAATTAAAATGATGGCATATATTTTTTATAAATAGTTTCTTTATAATAAAATGAAGTCATCCTCTATATATATGGAACGGGATAATACATATGTTTTTTTTAAAGACCCAAGGTTTTATTGTTTTTTTTCACAATATTTATAAAATCACAATTGGAAAATTCTTGTCACAATTAGAAAAAAATTAAGAAAATATACCTTTCATTATGAACATTCCATAATATATTTTTTTTTCTTGTTTTCCTTAAAGGTGGTAATCTTTAATAGTAAGGGAAATCATCACTATTTGTTATTTGTGAATGTGGGTTGACACATTAGAATTATTCAAGGAAAAACATGCCACTTGAAATGATCCCCTGGTGACCTATATTGTAGCTGGGGATTTCTCCCCAGCTACATGCAGAAGAACTAACCTTAGATCGCCGTAATTGTAAGGAAGAGTTCAATGGAAGAAACATAAAACTAAACTAATAATTGAAAGAAAATGCTTTTTATTATTTTTTAACATGTATATCGGCTAAACTAATGCAAATAAACAAAACTGTAAACCCACCTTTCTCCTGTAAGATGCGCCATTGTAGCCGTCCTCGAAAGTGGTCCCGCAACTCTATGAGTTGGTTCTCTAGTTGTCTCCACGGGAAGTTTTCAAATGGGGAATGGATCCAAAGTGGGTACAGAGAATGTCTCAACGTACACCATGGGAAATGGTGTGGCAACGAGAATGATGGTAGGGGAGTATGTGGAATACCTGAGAGCACAAATGTCACAGCGTAACCACAAATGAATGAGGAAAAAAGGTATATTGGTAGAGCCCTTCACAATTTATTTATAGTATGGTCCTAGGGTTTTTTGACCCAAGGTGGTGACCCATGGTATTTTGTTACCCATGGTATTTTTCTGTGGTTTTTTTACCCTTTCTCTTTTTTAGGGTTTTGGAACCCTTTTTAGGGTTTTTTAACCCTTTTTGGGAGAGAGTGAGGGTAAACCATAGTAAATAATGATGTCTTGGACCATTTTTGGTGGAAATACATTTGTGAAGGTCAAAAGTAAGGGAAATAGGGTAGGAATGTGATGTATGGATATGGTTTAGACCATGGAGAGCTAGGTGAACACTTTTTAGTGTTAACACATATGGGGGGTACAATCCCACTTCTACTAAATTCATGTGAGTTTTGAGTCATTTACCAATTTCCTTATGTCTAAGGAAAACAAAATATTAACAATTCAAAATAATTTTTAAGTCTTATTCCAATAGGATATAGTGATTTTTGGGATTGCAAAGTATGTCTTTGTGGTTCAAGCCTAGGTTGCTCCCCTTAGGGTTTTTGTAGGGTTCAGTGTGTTAGGTTTTAAATCTAGCTAGGTTTTGGAATATAGTAAACATGGATGAGGAAATATAACTAGTTTACTATTTGACTTATGACCTGTAAGAAGATTAGATATTTTTTTCATTACTAGATGTTTCTTCATTGGTGGAACAATTGTCTTAAACCCCAGACAATGTGGAGGTCATATCACCCTTAATCAAGAGTAGGGGTAGTTGACATTAGTGGGGCATCACTCAAGTGACATGAGGGAATTAAATTATTGATTTGGTTCAATATGCAGAGTTTTAAGGCCTAAATATGGTCCTTAACTACTTATCTATTTTCCCTCAGTTGAACGTTTAGAGTTGGATCTAGAGTTAATTCATGTGTGGAGTTCATAAGTAGATCTATCTCATTCTGGTATTGTGCACACTCGGGATTTCAATGATGGAAATAGTCCTCTTCAAGGTGATACCGATGTTATTTTGTGTTTCAACAAGGGTTCATTTTTTGTCAGCACCTTTTTTGGTTTGGAGGATTTGTAAGGTCGTCCTCAAGTGGTTAATGTATAGGTGGAAAGGAAGAGGAAGTGGAGGGTTTTGAAGAGTTTAGGGAGAGCCACCACTCTGGTGGTGGGAAAGGATATTACAGGAAATCGGATTTTTGGTCTTGAAGGAAAGGTGTTGGTAGGGAATTTTATGGGTTGGAGGGTATCGATTCCAAGCATTCTATCATTGATGGAGGAGTAGGGAAAATTTTAAGAACCCCCACTAAATTTCTATGTCTAATAATGCGTGAATCCCCATGATATATAGGAAAATATGAAGACTATTTTATCGATATTATGTTAAGTATATATACATTTTTGGTGAATCTCTCATTGAATTATATAATCTTGTAAAATCTTGGAAAATATTTCACTAAATTTTAAAACCTTGTAAAATATTGGTGGATCTTTCTCTAAATTATAAACCTTGTAAAAGTATTAACAAATATTTTAATAAATTATAAATTATTGTGAAGTTTTGGAGAATTTTTTGATAAAGTATAAAACCATATACAGTAATAGGGAAACATATACAAAAAATACTAAATAGGAGATAAATATTAATACATCATCACATAACAATCCCATTTTTGGTGTTGATTTGGTACCCCACTCTATCACAATACATAGAAAGTCACCATAGTCTAGGAATATTCTTGGAAAACAACAATGAAATTTTTCATCACCACAAAAAATAGATTCAATATTAACATGAGGGCCCACCAACACTTTGATCCTCATTTATCTCTCCATGATATTACAAGGGCCCACCAACACTTCATTTATGCATACACCTTACCAAATTAGAGGGTTAAAAACTTTGAATGTGTATTGTTTATTTCAATGCACTTGGAACTATTTTAAGAAATAATTTCCACTCTATATGGAATGCTAATGTGTGTTCCAAGATGGTCAAAAAATGTTTATTCAACCAAATATCATCTATATGATTCCAAACCTAATTAAAACCCAAACCCACTATGAATGATATATTTCCATGCAAAAATAAAAAAATGCAGGTCCCTTAGAATGTGGTGATGTCAAGATACTGGTTCAATTCTTTAAATCCATTAAAGGAAGTTTTAAAAACTATCATATAGCTATTAGAAGAGTAATGAATTATATTGGATTAACAACAAAATACAATGCCAACCCTACAAAAATCCTTTGAGAACCATAAAATTCAATAAAAAAAATAAGCAACATGTCAAGATACCTGACAACGCCCAAAGAAAAAGAAGTAGCAAATATAGTGGGATTCTAGGTTGATCCAACCATGGACTGTCCCAAAAAGGAGAAAACAAACATAAGTAGAAAAAAATGGAAGTGGTTATAAGCAATTTCATGGCCCCTTGCACGCCTAAATATGTGGCTATGAATGAAGTAACACCTCCCTAGAATGATTCCCTAAACACCCACATAAACATTATTGTTGCATCATCGATCACATGCTTCACAATCCCCATGCTTATTGGGGAAACTTTGGATATGAGGTGATGGGATCCAAACTCTCCTAGATGAAAAATGGGTCGCTAAGACCTTATAATAAATATCAACTACCCTTCTCATGTGGACATTAAGAAACTCCCAAAACGAGATTCAACCCACAAAATTTGGATGAATATAAATCCGACTTCAATTTCCATGATTGGAAGAGGGTGAAAGAGCCTCTCGAAACTATCATTTCTAGAAATTGAGGGAAAATGGGAGTTTCCTAGCTATTTTCATGGGAGAAAAGGTTTACATAAATTTCTTGAGGGGCAAAATTGTTTTTATTTTAGATCCGTTTCTAAATTCGATGCGGCTAACCTCCTATTCATTATAAATAAATAAATAAAATATGGAATAATCATACCTAATTGGTGTTTAAGAAAAAATTAGCTCATTAAAATTTAAATCCCCTGAATTTATCCCATGGGCTAAGATCCTAAAATTTTCCATGTGGAGGAGGTGTGGGGACTAGTACTAGGTTACATTCTAGCAGCTCACTTGCTTTGCATAGGATGTCTAGGTTTCATCTTTAGATTGGTGGAGAATTCTACTTTGTTTCTTACGTAGGTACGGTTTATGGGTAACTCCTACCTAGAATTAGAACCATAAAACTTGTTTTTTGATGCTAAAGTGGAACCAATGGTGAGTACACCATTGTGAATAAATATTCTAAGGATTTATATGGAGTTTTGAACAGAAACAATACTTCATTCCATAGGAAGTTATATTGGTAATTCTATTTTGGTGGGAAATAGATTCTATAATGAAGGTTTGTGGTATGTATCCATGATTTTGGTCGAGTTGGATTGTAGTTGGGGTTTATGAATCTATAAAATTGATTAATGGTTCTTAGAACTACACACATATTTAAACTACATTAATATTCATTTTAATTTATCTCAATGTCATTTGCATGGGAATATTGTGAAGTATTGCACTCAACATTTTTTCAAAGAGGATTTAGTATAAAAATCATGAGTATAGGGTGTTAGAAGTGGAGAATAAGGGGGTATACAAAGAAGACTTCTTACAGACTTAGGAAATGGGGTATTTTTTAGTGCATGAAGATAATGATATGCATGTATAGAATCAAAAAGGGTGTGGAGATGATGTTATTTTCATAAGCGATGTATCCATTCCTCTTATAGTTGGAAATTTTCTTCTGTTAAGGATATGATAGGTTACAAAGAGAATTATACCTTTAAGAAGGTTTCCTCCTCAATTGATGTTGATCATGATGGCATCAAGAACATTGTAATTGAATGGGAACTGACTTACCAATCCCTCTAGGTAGGTTAAGATACCTAGGGGAAGAATCCCCAATACCACAAAATCCTTTCCAATGGTTAAATTTGTGGGATTTCTCTTGAATTTTCTCAAAGATACTCTTACTATAGAGGGTAATTTTTATGTTGGTTTTGATGGATATGCTGGTTCATTTGTCTCATCATTTCTATCTAGAGGGGTTAATCCTTATCTATTGTGTATAAAAAAGGATTCGATGAAGGATATAGAGCCATTGAGGGTTAGGGTTGGACCCTTCTGTACATAATGGAAACCTTTTTGTAGGTCGTTCATCAACCATAAATATGCCCCAAGAGAAGGTAATGAAGAAAATAAATCAAAGTAGGAATAGCTTTATCATAAGGATCCTTAGAGTGAGACACACCTTCTTGATTAATTCTTCATGAAGATTCTCTCTATGAATGCATGTGTTCTGGGGGATATGCCAAGAATTTGTTCCTTATATATTTAATTGAATGTGATCATCCATCAATTGTTTTGCTACAAATAATTAGTGGGAGTTTTTTTATATTAGAATTGAAGAAGTTAATGAAGGGGTGGGACTTTATTAGTCTTGATTCAATGGTTTTATTGGGAGTATAGTTACATGTTAGACTTTGAATGTTGTTTTACTATACTTTTTCTATTTATTAAATTTTTTATATTGAATTTACTTCCATGGATATGGTTTCTACTATTTCAATTCAATATGTTTATGGACCTTATGACACACGTCCAGTTCTAGGATCAAATATCTTCCAATTGTTTTCTAAAGGTCAAAAATTCAATAATAGGAGGTGATCTAAATCTCAAATTATCCAAAGGGGGTGCTTGGGGTGACTCATCCAAGGTTGATATGTTAGGAGAATATTTTCAGACATTATGGAAACATTGGAGTGGGTGGACATTAATCCCCTTAAGGCTAGTTATAATTGATCTAATAACATAAGTGAAGGTAATTCTTGGAGACCCATTTAAATAATTTCTTTCTATAGGAGTCTCTTATTCAAATTTTGGATATTTTTCAATCCTAGGAAGGAGGTATAATATTTTTGAACCATTTTCCAATTTATTTAGAAGTTGGTTTTGGCAATTCAAAACTGAAAGCACCTTTTAAGCATAATCCTAATTGGTAAGTCAATGAGTATTTTCAATATTTTGTTAAGGATAGTTGGTGAAAGTGATATCTTGATCTTGATCTTTTGGCATGTAATTAGTTTAAATTTTTGTTGAAGAAATTTAAACTGAAAGTGGTTGTTTGGGGATGAGAAACATTAAAGATTAAAGACTTAAAATTGGTAGAGCTGGAGAAATATTTGAAATAGTTATCTTTGGTCAATGGAAAATGAGTATATGGTGAGGAGACATTTCTGGAAATCAATAATATTGAATATTAGAGGTCCAAATTATTGCTTGATGAGGACAAGGATTGGATATTTGAGAGTCAAGCTACATGGATTGCATCATGTGACTAGAACACTAAAGTTTTCCATAATTATGTGAGAAATAGAGATAGTATTAATACAATTTGGGAGAGGGTTGGTCTAGATGGATCTATGGTTAGGGGATTTAGTGAGATAGAAACATTGGGTACCAAACACTTTTAAGGAGTATATGAGGATCTAATTGAAACTATTATAGGTGATATTATGAAGTTGTTATCTTTCTTTTCTAGGTTGGTAAATGATCAAGATAATAAATGATATGTTGGCTAATTGATGACCTTCAATAATTATTGCTATTAAGAGCCAAGACACTCTAGGGCCTTACTTGACTTATCAACCCGAGGGCATAATAATTTTCAAAACACTAGCACTAAATATGAAAACACCATGATTCCTTGGTCTAGATATGGTAACTTGATTAATGGGGGGTTTCTTCTTGTTGATTTTTTTTAATCCTAACATTATGAAACCATGAAAGCATGTAGAAATTACCAAACTTAATCCATTCAACCAAATCGTCCGATATACATAATTTCCTCAGCAAGTAATGCAAAGTAAATAAATAAAATCAACATTTTAACTACATAAATAGATCCTAATTCATATCATTAAACCAGTTTCATTGTTATAGCTTAGGTTATGTAGAATGAAATTGATGAGTCACACATTAACCATAAATACTCAATGCAACATGGAAATAAAAGTTCAAGAGCTGTAATCTTCCAACAAAACAAATTTATGAAATATATAGTAATGTAATCGGATAATATAACAATATATAAAAGCTACAAGAATGTAATCCACTAGTAGAACAACATCTGAAAGATACATAAAATGTAATCAATTAACATAGTAAATTCATTCAAAAAAAATTCTAAGGAAACTACGCAACATATAAAAACTAAGATCCACCATGTTCTATAGAGAGGGCCCTCACGCTACAACAGAGGTGATATGAAGTATAACTGCAATCACAAAACACAAATAACGAAGGAATTAACTAAAAAATTCAATCCTCATAAATAATAAGCAAGCTAGTATGTGAGCCTTCTTTAGTTTTGTCTCTTTATTTATACAAAAATTATCCTTAATCAATAGTGATTTCCTCCTTTGGCGGCAGTAGAAAACAAAAAGTATCTAATCAATTTTTATTATTGAGAGTCATTTCCCTTTAAAAAGGGGTAATGTGGAAAATGCATAAACAATAAAAGAGCACGATCTAGTAGTGTGATGATTAATGTTGTGGTCATTTTAATTGCATGTTGTCATGATGCTATTTATTGTGCTTCACTAGTTTTGGACTTCTGGGTACATGAAAGGATTCATATCCCCTTCTTGTATGTTGTTGTGCCTAAAATATTTGTACGAAGAAGACTTCCCAAATTTCAAAGTCCATACAAAAGAAAATTTATAAACACTAGTATTTTCCTATAACATAGATCATTAGTGCCTCCAACATATAATGATTTACAAGAACTCATGCACTCCATTCAAAAACTCCATAAAGGTTGCGAACTACATCAATTTACAAGGAGTTACTAGATAAAACCCAAATGGATATAATATGATATCATATGTAATGTTCATGGCATAAGATGGGATATTTAGGGGTTACATATTTATGAAAATGTCAAAATAATATGAGCATAATGGTGTATTTTTTAGGACCATTATAGCCCCAACTAAGGGATTTGCACATCCTTGTGCAACCACATCATCCATGTTGTCTTTGAAGCTTACTCACAGTACCCTCTACAAACTCAATATTCTCTTATTACCACCATAGACGATGATTTCTTATACTCAAACTGCATGGCCTTGAATATAGGTGCACGGTATCACCAAGCCACCTTTCATAAGTTTCCAACTTGGTGCTTTATTAGACCACCATTTTTTTGTTTTCAATCTAATGGAATTTTTTATTTCCTAATTTTCTTTTTTCTTTTTAAATTGTAGTAACATTGAAACAAATCCCATCACTGTTAAAAATGGTGTCGCTGGAAATATTTTGTTGCACAACAATGCTACTAAAATGTGCACTACAATAACTTTCATCATCATGCTTAAAAACAATGTTGCTAAAGTAAAACTGTGATACTTAAATGTGCACATGCTGAAAAAAAATGCTGCTAAAATATTTTGCTAAAAAATACTGATATTGAAATGTGCACATGCTGAAAAATAGTGCTTCTAAAATATTCAATTGAAAAACACTCATGTTGAAATTTTGTTGTAGAATAATGTCGCCGAAAATTAATGTTGCAATCAGTAGTTTGTGTAGCAACTACCAAGCAGATTCTTCATCAACATGGATTGATATCCATTAACACTAACATTGTAAAATCATCATCATCCATTTAGCTAAACCTTTTGAAAATGGAAATACTAGTTGTAAAAGTGTGCTTTCTAGCTTGGGGGAGCTAAAAGAACTTCATCAAAAGTAGGATCCCCAATCTCACTATGAAGTCTTGTACATTTGTCTATAGTAGAAACATGGATAAATAGAAAATAAAAGTGCCTATATAGTGACAACAAAATAAGAATGATAAGAATTTGCATTGTATTCCCTAATCTGACTCTTATCTTCGATCCCTTATTAATTTTCCATCAATCATTGTTGACGAAGAGTGTTGTTGGAGTAAAAATAAGTGGTTGGTATCAGCACTCCGAAGTATTCTCCAGCATGTAGGAATTATTTTGCAACTATATTGAATTATGTAGCATCAAATGATGAAGTCCATTGGATTTGGCAATGCAATTGCACGCTTGCTTAATGGAGAATTCGATAATATAATTTCATGATTGCTTGATGATGGATTTGGAAATGCAATTTCATGATCGCTTGATGATATGGATATTTCAAATATCATCTTTTAGGTAGGAAATATGCGTTCATGTAGTTTTTTTCTTAAAAGTTTTGAACCATAAAGTAGGTTCATTGTCAAGAGAGGCTCAAAGGAAATTCTACAACATCATGCTCACTTGATCATATGAATATTTGTTTTCACTCTCACTTAATAATATGAATCTTTTCTAGAAGAAACTTGTGCAACATCATGCTCACTTAAAATTATGAATATTTGTTGCAGTAAACTTTTACATAATCATGCTTGCTTGTTTCTCACTTACTAATATGAATATTGTTTTTCATGCTCACTTGATAATATGAATATTTGAATAACTTTTTTTTTTTTTTTATAATATTTTTTCTTTCTTGTTATTGAGATAGTGTTATTTCATTCCCAAGGTTCAGCGAATACTCTCTATTAATCAAATTCTTTGAAAATTCAAAGAATATGTCCTCATTTTCATAATAGTTATGGTAGTAAAGGATGTTGAATTAACTAAAACTACAACAAATCACCCTTTTGGGAGTGGTTTCGTCTCTAGATAGTTTTGCAAACCCCCCTCCAGCCCCAAAGAAAGGTCTTTGGGGTCGGTTCTTAAACCCCCCCCCCCCAAAAGTCCTGAGAATTGAACTTTTGGGGTGGTTGTTTAAAAACCGCCCCCAAAAGTCTAGTTCTCATGAATTTTTGGGGTGAGGGGGGAGGGCGGGCGGTGGGGGGGGGTTAGAAAGAACCTCCTCCCTAAAGGTTTTTTTGAAGGAAATATTTATAAACCCTGCCCCTAAAAAAGTCACGCGAATTAGAATTTTGGGGTGTATGTCTTCAAACCACCCCCAAAAGTTGAATTCTCATGACCTTTGGAGGGGGTTGTTTAAAGACCCCCCCCTAAAGATATTTTTCAAGACGGTTTTTATAAAAACCCCTCCAAAAGTATTAAGGATTGAACTTTTGGCAGCGTTTTGTAAAACCATGCCTCCAATTGTTAAATTCTCATGACGTTTAGAGGTGGTTTTAGAAAAACTTCCCCTAAATATATGTTTCAAGGTGTTTTTCTAAACTGACCCCCTAAAAGTCAATAGAAATTTACTTTTGGAGGTGGTGTTTTAAAGAGAATTTCCAAAATTTCAATTCTCATGACATTTGTTTTGGGGGGAAGGGGGGGGTTAGAAGGACTGCCCCTAAATATTTTTTTCAAGTATGTTCTCAATATCCATCCTCTCAAAGCGTACTACAATTTACCACTAATTAACCTATAATTTACCCCTAATTAACCTCATAATTTACCCCTAATTATCCCCATTTAACGACTGATTACATCCAAATTATCCCTACTAGACCACTAATTACTCCTAAACAATCCATGATTACCACTAATTAAACCTTGATAACCTCTAAATAATCACTACTTTTTTAGAAGGAAAAGCATGTGGAGAAACCAAAGGGATGGTTATAAACATTCATAGATAGAATATTCCCTAGTACACCCGTCGATGTAGACTCGTGTGCCTCACACACAAGGATTCGAAATGGGCATATGCTGACATGAACCTAACTAAATGCCCAAAATCATGGGAAACATTGGTTTAGATTATCCCTTGGGATTAAAAGGACCCTACTTACCCATAATTGACCCCTAATTACCGCTAATTAACCCTTAATTAACCTGTAATTGATCCCTTATTAACCCCTAATTACCACAAGTCATTACCCAATAATTACCCCTAAATTACCCTAAATGACCTGTAATTGACCAGAATTGTCGTTTAAATGGTCTCTAATCAACCCTTAATTACCCTTCATTTACCCATAATTACCCATAAATGACCCCTAATTGTACGTGGGGCCCAAGTCCATCACAAAGGCCTTACAGAGGGATTTTTTGTCATGCCACTATGCCAGACACTATGCCATAACATATATATTTCTCTAGGGCTCACATGCCATGTTTTGTCACTCAAGGCATCACACATGCTCATATTAGTTAATATTTAGTCTCCAAGTTTGATATGATGGTGATTTCAAGGTTTGAAAGGAATGCTATGTTTCTTGTGGATAACTCATAATTTGGTGCAAAAAATTAGGTTCTAAATCCATCGAATATATACCTAAGCCTTACATGCCATGCATGGGGAATTAAGCCACAATATATCCCGCGAATAGGAACTATTTGGCATGCAAGTAAGATGTAGTGTCACATATAAAGGTTCAGCACACCAAGTATGGTTATCATGACCCAAGTCATGTTCTAGGGTGAATAACCAATGTTTTAGTCCATAACATGAGGCTTTTGAGCTCTACATAGGCCATCCATGAGGCCCTAGCCCACCCTTTCCCAGTGACAGAGATATGGTGGCCATTTTTAGGTTTGTCAGATCATGGATGATTCTTGGTCACTAATCCATGGTTTGATGCCAAAACCCATGTTTTTTTGGATACACCAATTATCTATGGGGCTCATGTTCTTTGCATAGTAACCCACATCATGGCATGGGGACCTTGTAGGGAATCCTTAGCCTACATGTGAGATATGGCCACCACATTGAGGATGGGTACACTAGGGATGGAGGATGAGAACCATTCCATTATATAATGAAAAATTTAGGACCTTACATTGTAGCATTTTACTATCGAGCTCATGGTCCATGTTTGTGGTCCCAAACCACAATATTGAACTTCCATGGGGAATATTTGGCCTAGAAATAGGATATGGTTCTCATTTTGAAGTTTAAAACACTATACATGGTTTTTGGTGCCTATTATATGGTTCAATGCCAAAATGTAGGGCATTATACCATAACATTTGTCCATGGGACTCGTGAGAAATCCTTGTATCCCTTGGACACCACATAGGTCCTACAAAGGGAATCTTTGTCATGTGATCAATATATGATGGAAATTTTTAGTTTGGCACATTAAGTATGGTTACCATGACTTTAGACATGGTCCAAGGTTAAAATATCAAATAAAGTTATGATATAATTTAGTAACCTAACACCTTTGATATGGATCTTGTTCTGATCATCTATTTTGTATATCTTTACAAGAGGATTTAACACATTCAACCCACATCTATTAATGAGATGTATAATATCCCTCACATCAATGTTAATCCCATAAATATCTTTGTATATTTAAGGAGCATGGTTCGAGCCATTGAGATTATATTGGTAAATCTAAGGTGTACCAATGATGTCTGACTTGGTCTCTATGGTAAACAACCATTTCTTTGAATCAATGTTCTTTATCACATAATCCCTTTTTTGATACTTCTACATGAATGAAGGGTTTTGTAATGACAACAAAGACTTCATTACAAATTTGAGATCTTCCAAAAATTGTTCAATTATTGCGGGATTAGTTGCTTTTAACCCTCATATTTATTATCAAATTTGAAATCATGTTATGCATATTTATGTAAACATTTATCATGATTAATTACCATCTTGTTCATTAAATTATGTGTGTTCTTCATAGTGACCAATTTTATTCTTTTAGGAAATAGTTTTTTTCACATGACTTGGAATCACCTTCAAAGGACACCCACCCACCCACATATTTCTCAAAAATATGTATTGATTTAAGTTTAATGGATTTAAATGTAAATTTTATTATACATGGAGATGAAATCAATGATATATCTTCAATATTAATAATTTGGACATCTAATGTGATAGGATTAGTTTTTTTATTGAAAAAAAAATACATTCTACCTTATTTGGATAAGCTCATATCTACGGGGCTAGTGGGATAGTGGTTAAGGGGTTTAGGTTTTGGGGGTACTAGTGGGTAAGTACTTTATGAGTTAACATGTTAGTTTGTTAGGGGTTAGTGTTAGGGCCTAAATCTTTTCACCATCATGTTATGCGATAGCTATTCCCTTGTCTGCTCCAATCCCTCATAGTTTGTCCTAGAGAAATTAAAGGAAGAAAATTGTTCCCTTGTATTTTTCCTTGTTTTGAGCCAGTAACGCACCTTGTCCATTGACAATAAGTGGTGCCTAAGTCAGTAACACACCTTTTACATGTGTAAATATATATGTTGTTGATATTTTCCTTCATGAAAGAGGCGTTACCCCCTTAACACCACTTGTTCTCCTCATTAAAAGTGCGGTGCTCGAGTTTTAAAGGAAAAAAAAAGGAATCTTTGAGAGGCTTCTCGAATCTTGACTCCATGGAGCCTCATCCTTATGGTTTAGGACACTTGGAGCTCCAGATCCTTAATTTTAGGATCTTCTCTCCAACTCACCCATGATATTCTCAACCTATCCTATCCTCCCATGCCTTTAAATACTGGCTCACCCCCCATGGGAAAGAAGAGGAAGAAATGTGTTAAACACCCAAACTCTGTCAAAATAATTCTTGAGCTATTGGAGGCAAGGTGAAGTTAGAGGCAAGGAGCCATTGGAAGGAAATCTCAACACCAAGGCATAAAGGTTGTAGTCTCTCCAATCATTTCTAATACACAGTGTCTTTTCTTTCCCATATTTACTGTATCATTTGTATCTATTGCTTGATTCCTTGGTCACAAGCATAGATATAGTTTTTATTTTGTATGCTGTCATCTTTCTCTTGTTATCTTAAATCTTTTGTAGGTTCTTTTGCGGTAACATAGGAGAAAGCTTCAAGAATACAGAGGACAACCTTTAAGGGAAGTATTGTGGCATTATATTCAAGCAATTGACTAGATCTAGGGAAATTTTAACATTTTGGGTTTGTGTTGTGTTCTAAACATGTATCATTTAGATCTAGGTAAACAACTTTTGTCTGCAGAAGGTGAGAATTTCCAACAACAGTTAGACGTTAGGATTAGGTACGAGGTTAGGGGGTTATAGGTTGAAGCGTCCAAGGTGCATGAATTCATTTTATGGGTTGGGTGTACTAGGTACATGATTCATCTAGGTGGGTTGGTTGTGTTTGGCGTGTTTAGGCATTGGTGGTAGTAAGTAAGCGATTAATGATCCAAGAAGTTGTTTTCCATGGACAAAAACCTTACACTTAAATCCGTACTAATTATATCAAGGATCAAGGGCCATGGAACACTACAAATTCCATACATATAAAATATTTTTATAACACAAGGCATATGGGCATGAATCAGATATTTAGTTACTATTACATGGTTAGGGACTATAAGAACCATAGTTTGACACCAATATAAATGAAGGACCTACTCATTATCCTATTCTTGTAGTGTTGATGGGGCACATGGTGAGGTTTTTGTGTCACTTATGCATGTGGATTAGGTTCACAAAACAAAGGCATAGGTTGTATGCATGATTTAGGTGAATAGATTAAATGTACAGGGTTAATTTTATGGTTAGTTACCTGTGTGGGTTATGTGCATTGGTCATGACATACCCCAAAATATTTTCCAATGTATGTGTTATTTTTAGGGAATTATGGGTGAAGGGGTCAATGTGTTTCCAAATAGATGGTTTGGTGTTTGTGGGTAATGGATTAGGGGTTAGGAGAGGATTTGAGGTTAGAGAATTAGTGTTCGGTTAGCACCCATTTCGATGTCATTCCATATAGATCAAATTTGGATTTGGAGAAGTCATTGTTAAGTTTGGGTGGGTTTAAAGTTTAACTTATAGTTACTAAGAAGTGTCACAATAAGTTGAGGGAGTTTCTGTACTAGGGATTTGAAGTCATTGTTAAGTTTGGGTGGGTTTGAAGTTTCAATTATAGTTAATAAGAAGTGTCACAAGAAGTTGAGGGTGTTTTTCTACTAGGTATTTGAAGTCATTGTTAAGTTAGGGTGGGTTTGACAATTTTAGATTGAATATGTTAGCTCGTGAGGTTGACATGAAGGAATTTTGTTTTCTCCATTTTTTCCTTGTACTAAGTATATTTCATAGTATAGAAGGGAATAGTGGTTTACTGGAGTGAATGAAGTCCAGGTTCTAGGGGTCCTTATGTGAGGCCAATTTAGAGTTTTCCAAGGGTTTGACATAAAAAATGTCACTCCTTGAGAAACACATAGTTTATCTTAATTATCATATCCTTCTTTTTACTATATATTTAACACTTGGGGCACATCACTAAAACTCTTGTATAGACACTCAGAAGGTGCTTATGCAATTCTTGTCCTTTCATTGGAAATTTTAGGGGGGATGGGTTCAGAAAGACCCCCCCTAACTGTGTTTTTTAAGGAGGGTTTTAAACCCCCCCCAAAACAAGTCATGATAATTAAAGTTTTGGAAGAGGTTGTATAAAAACCGCACACAAAAGTTCATTTTTCATGATTTTTTTGGGTGGATTTTTTAAAGAATCCCCCTAAATATTTTTCAAGGCCATGAATAATATAACACTATGAATAGTTTTTTACAACTAGGGCATGGTTTAACATTAAATTATAGGCCCTGAGTTCATATAGTTTCCTCTATGTCCTGTGGTTCATTTGTAACACCTAAAACAACCAAACATGCTCTAGATAGGAAATTTGTAGCATATAAGTGATATTTGTCCACGATCATGTTGAGAATTAACATACCAAGAATGGTTCTCAATTCCCATTCCATGGTATAGGGATAAAAGGTGAGGCACTAGGACATAACATAGATTTCTATGGGGCTCTCCTACCATCTTTTGTAGAGAAGGTATAATATACTAGTTTAAACCACACATCCCAAAGAGATGTGTACACATAATCGCTGCCATGCTCTAGTCCCGAATAGATACAATCATGTGGATACCAATATAAGGAATTGATACCAATTCTCCAATGAATTTTCTAATATCCCATGAAACGACATATAATTTGTAGTGGGGATTTGTCCCCTACTACATGTAAAAGAACCTACCCTAGATCGTCTAGATCACAGGGTAGAGTTCAACAATAGTAACTGGAAATAAACAAGATATAACTATTTTTCAATGATTTTTATTTTATATTTAGCTAATAACATGAAACAACAATGAGCATACCTTTATTTGAAGTGGGCCACTGTATCCATTCAAGGAAATGGTCCCGCGGCTCCATGGTTTGGGTCTCTAGTCTTCTCCATTAGTGGTTGTCAAATAGGGGGAATGGATCCAAATGGGTATAGAGAGAGCTCAATGTACATCATGGGAATGATATGGCTAAAATGGAGGAACAATGGCAAGTGATGAAAAGTAATGATAGGTGATGTGACCAAAATTCTGGCTAAAAGTGACTAAAAAGTGTTTTGGGGGAGACCTTTACAATGTATTTATAGGATGATCCAAGGATTTTTGACCCATGGTATTTTATTGTGCATGGTATTTATCTATGGGTTTTGACCCATTTTTAGGGTTTTTGGTCCATTTTGGAGAGAGTGGGGATAAATCACAATAAATGCTCAACTTCCCTTCATTTATGGGGAAGGAATAATAATGTTTTGGACCATATTTGGTGGATTTTTAGTTGTGAAGGTAAAAATGGAGGAAATAATGGTGGGAATATGATGCATTATTATGGTTTAGACCATGGAGATCTAAGTGAAATTTTTTAGTGTTAATATATTTCCCCCTGATGTGTGAGGGAAGGAGCTCATGGTATGGTCAATAGACATCATAGGATCAAGGGAAAATGGTGACAACGGTGGAGAGACTGGAGAGTATTGTGGAGGAGTGGAGTCTCCTCATTTGAACTACAATGGATTTCGGTTTGTATTACTTCTCAAAAATGGATGAGGTACATATAATCTCAGACATGTATATGGATGAGAAGGGCATACCCATGCTCGTAACAATGTCTTAAAAATAAAAATGGGGATCAAAGCTCAAATAATGGGAGTCGATCAATACATATATACAACTGGTAGTACATCATGGTGGCCTCAATGGGAGGCATAATACATAAAATGATCTAAAGAACTGGTACATAGGAACAATGGAATCCTCATGGAATGCAATATCATCATAACTAACGCTCTGTTGAATCTCAATGTGTACATAACTGGATGGAATCAATGAATGAGAGTCAAAATATTTGTGGTATAATATAAACCATCAAGTACTAGAGATACATGGAAGAATGACACTGGAGGGATTCTGAACACTGTCGCCAACACATCCCAGAAATCACAAGGGACATGACACTGTATGGGTCCCAAAAATAGACTCACCAATGTGCTAGAGTCAGGCGACAACCAGGGTCTTTGACGAAATAATAAAAGGACCAATACCCTGTACGAGTCTCAATGGTGTGATAGTGTAGCTGAATTTGAGCACATGAGACACAACCAAACTAAAAGGAACTATGGAATCATTTCAAGTGGTCGAAGGAACTCATCAATAAGGTGGATGAAACCAGGACACAGGGAATTGTGGAATAGATGTGTTGACGTTGGCATAGGGAGACCTGCAACTACCAAGGTAATGAGGTTTCCTTGATAGAAGTGCAAGGGAAAACCAGAGATATGGAACGATAATGGGATTGAGGAATCGACTGGGGAATAGGGGAATGGGAGTACGAGGGAATCAAAATTGCTATGTTCATAGTATGATGGCAAGGCTGAATTGACAGCAGATAATACAGACTCATGGGGAGATGACCATAGCTGTGAAACTAGGTGGATGACTGCAATGGGAGATATAGGGGGAGTAACTTGACTAGTGATATCTAGGGGATCGAAGGGAGTCTGACTGCATAGTAATCTAAACAAAGGTGAGCCAATAGGGGGAAGATTCCATAATGTGGGACCATATGTGATGGCTCCTAGAGACACCGTTGTGGGCCTTCTTCATAGTTTAAGGAGCACGAAGAAGGGATATAAGTATGCTCAATATGATACTATCTTATGTATTTTTGTCGACCTCGAGACACTAGGTGCTCGATGATGTTTTAATGTTTAGAGAGTCTAAAAACATGAAGAAGACTCTAGTGGGTTATCTTTTTCATACAATAGTCTCCTAAGTCTGAAAAAGGATAAAAGTGTACAAATGAGAGCTCTCCCAACTGAAAGGGAAGAGAGACATCTTTACAGTAGGTGGTCCAACTAGACCAAAAAAGGTTAAACCTAAACTGATTGGATGGTCATCCAAATACTTTTATGAGCATGAACAAAACCAAGTTTTCTCAGCAATCTTTTCTTGATGAGAGGGCTGGAAAATAGCTTAAAGACAACCCATAATAAGATTTTTCGTAAGCTACAATCCCAATGTCCAACAAAGCATAAAAGGATACAAAGGGAAACGTTCCTATCTAGAAGATGCTAGGGTGGTCATTTTCTTTTAATAGTATACGTAGTCCAAAAAAGGATATAAAGGAGGCCACCTAGGCTCCCTTTCAAATAATTTAATGAGTGTGAAATTAAGCAAGTGTGCTTGATACTATTTTCATTCTTTTAAGAGTTAGAAAAGAACTTAACAGAAACTTCGTAATGGCCAGTCAAGCAAGGAGGAAGTGTTCGATGTGCCAAAAGGGATGGTGTTGTGAACATGGATGATATAAATAATAGGAAAAACTAATGGGTCCTCCTTGCGGGATGGTGAATGATGGTAAAATAAGGCCAAGTTTTCAGTATGGATGTGTTGATGTAATTGTAACTTAGGAATGTATTCACTTGTATTTCTTATGTATTGTACCCCGATGTTTATTCTGGGAAGTGTTTGTAATGTAATTGAGTCATGTCATGCCCCGATGTTCTGATCGGGAGTTTCTATAATGTAAACAAGTCATGTCAAGTCATTGTGGGTAACCCTCCTATTGGTCAAGGGTTAAAGTCCCCGCAGTTGTGGGGCCCTAGGCGAGTCATTGAAAGTCAAGAAAATAGTCCCCACCGTTGTGTTAAGGATAACCCTCCTTCTTGGTCGGAGGAGGGATAGTCCCCACATGTTGTGGGGCACTAGGGTTATTAGACACTCCTAGAGATGTCGGCTCTAGTAAGTAATTGTTAAGTGAGGCCAACATGTTGAAGTGGGCTTCAAGTGAACGAAAGAATATAAATAGAGAGTGAGCCTCTCTATTTATCACACACACACACACTCACTCATTGGGGCGAATGAGTGAGAGAGAAGTTGCTAGGATCAGAGAGAGACTACTGCTGTCGAGAGATCATCTTACTGTTTTCAGGTTTTACTTTTGGTGTTGATTCTATCTCTGAGGAGGTTGCAGGGTTTTCTCCTTTATGGTTTCCCTAAGGAAAATTATTTGTGTCTCTTGTCTCTTGTGTTTATTGCTATGCATTTTATTCTCTCAGTTAAAAAGATCATAATGTTAGCTTGAATGATAAAAATATAACATGGGGTCAGAGCTAACCTGAGAAGAAGATATTGTGCAGCTGCAGAAGCTAGGGCTTCTTAATTTTTTGGGTCTCTCTCCACAATCCATCAGCAAAATTATGCTAGGTTGACTCTCCATTGAAGGGCACATATTTCTGTCGAAGCGGAATTCGATTCCGACCAATTTCAGTTTTTGGTGCAGGAAATTAGGGCTTCTTACAGAAGAGGAATTTTTGAGTAATCCTAGCATAGGATTTCTCTCCTCATCAAAATAGAATTTTAGAGACCTGGGTTTATTTTTTTGGTTGGGTGAAACTCCAGGAAAGTCAAACCCTAGTTTGACCCTGAGCTGGAAAAACCCTAAAATACTAAAAATGATAAGTTTTGGTACGTTCACTATATCTAGAGGTTTGAGAAGGATCAGGAGATGAAACTTTCAAAGGCCAAATATAAAATCCTGATTTACACTGTGCCCAAAATTCAAACTTAGATTCATTATATTCTGGGAGATATGACTCCTCCAAGTTAGGGTTCCAGCCTCTTCCAGGATTCATCCCTAAACATGACACCTGGGGAGAATGGCTATATCTTGGGCTAAAAAGGTCCAAAATATGTTCCAGAAAGGGCACAAAATTTACTTGATGTGGTCCTAGTTTCAAACCTAGAATATGAAATAGTGACACGTGGAAGTCCGTACAAGTTCGCTGTTCTGAACAGTCATGTAATAGGTCACCTTGGGAAAATGACCATAAGTCCCAATTGGTGAAACAAATTCTGATGAAACTGGTGGTGTTGGAACAGGGACAGGCTAGGATGCCTTAGTGCAAATTTTTAGACACAGAGGAGCATTAATTTTGGAGATATTGCAGAAATAGTATCAGACATTTCTACAGAAGAAATTGGAAAACTAGGGCTTCCTGTTCCGGGAGCTTCCCTCCACTATTTTTAGAAAAGGAGTAGATTGGACAACTCAACTTGAAGAGATATCTTTCTATCCAATAATATCTAAAAGATTCCAAGTTTTGAAAATTAGGTTTTCTCTGACAAACCCTAGATGAGCCAGCTCTAGAACTAGGACGAACACCTCAAATCGGTAAGATCTAATATTTTGCTATTTTCATTTGAGGTTCTCATTTCAAAGTGATCTATCACATCATCTTGATGATAAGATTGGTGAAGTTGAAAAATTCTAATCATGGAAGTATATGATCTCTCTGAAGAAAATGAATTGGACACCTACATGAGTAGAGAGGTTCCATTTCTAGAGGGAGATGAGTCTCAAAGTCTTACACAAGAAGAACTTGGATAAGGCCAAGAAGATCATTGTTGATTCAATCACAGATCAACTTGTATGACAAGTGTCTTCCCTAAAGACACCAAAGACGTTTGATTCCTTGACCAAGCTATTTGAAGGGAAGAACAAAAATCAGAATATGACCTTAAGAAACCAGTTGAAGAATGTGAAGATCCAGAATGCAGAGACCATACGGTCATACTTTACAAGGGTATCTCAAATCAAATAACAACTTGAAGTGGTAGAAGAAGAAGTGGAGAATGCAGAAGTGGTGATAGCCACCTTGAATGTCCTCCCAAGATCATGGGATTCATTCATGCAAGAAATGTATGCCAAAAGGAAGTGATTACTTTCAGCAGACTCTGGGAAGAAGAAGAAGCTCGATGGGAGAAACTGAAGATCAAGCTCTCACCATCCAAAGAAGATCCCTCAAGCGATGAGGAATATGAAGGAATCAAATATTGAAGAGCCTCTTATCCATCTTAGCATTTGGATAAGAAACGATGCTATTATGAATGAAGAAGATGATGAAGCTAAAGGCTCAAGAAGGAGTCTACCCACAAAACAAATAAAGATAAGTATTCAATTGTCATTTCATGATATTGTTTTGTTATGCATTTGTTTATATCAGTAAATGTAATATGCATGATAGAATGTTTGCATTAATGACAGTATACTACTAATATGCATGTGATGGGTAAGTAGCTCATGGTGCTATACAACTCTCCATTGTTGCTTCTCTAGAATGAAACATCTTTTCTGACATATTGGATTAGTGCACAATCTCAATGTTGTCCTGGTAGAGATGGAAGGCATCTAGAAAGTTTCTATGAGATATGGATGAATGTTGTATTGGCTAAAATAGTTGCATGATCACATATTTATGCATAAGAACTTTCCATTATGAATATTCCTTATGAAATGTCTTTAACCATGCAAATGCATTTGACTTGTAGGAAAGATCGCATACATAACAGCCTACAAGAAAAGAAGGATGAGACTTTTTCCAAAGAACAAGTGCCAACAGTTCAAGATGAAGAATAATATGATGAATGCAGTGACATCATTGATGCAGAACCTTCCAGCCATGAAGAAGTAACCAAGAAGAAAGGGAAGACCAGTTCAAGAAGAATGATGTCTATGATGCAGTATCAATACATGAAAGGAAGTTCGTAGTTGCATCATGGAGTAGATGGAAACATCGTGGGATACAAGGAAAGATTTGTAACACAAGGCTTCTCATGAAAAGAAGACATAGAATATGAAGAGACAATTTTAGCCACTGGAAGTGAAGTCACATGACAGGTAGAGTCATGTGTGCAAATAGGCCTGTACGAGCTTAGAAGACACCCATGGGATAACACATACATGATGAGCTTGATGAATATCTTAACCTTTGCTACAAGGTTGAAGATGAAAGAAAATAGAGGATGAAAAGCTCACATATGGGTGCAAGAACACTTTCAAAGATAGAGGATATTGGTATCCAGTGACCCTAGATGGATACATAGAATATTAGTAGCAGAGGAAGCTACTTGCCACTCTAGTACATAATGTTTCAGTGCATAGAGTATGGAAGACAGAGGGAGTATGATGCTTCAGAGGGAGTGATTGCAAAAGATCCTGAGGTTTGACATGGTATGATAGGATGGATAGATTAATGATGAATCTAAGCTTTACTAAGAGTAAAGCAGATTCCAACCTTTGCTTCAAGGTTGAAGGCAGAAGACCAGTGATGCTCCTGTTATGTGTCGATGCACTATTTTCTTGGCATGGAGGTATGGAAAAATGCAGATGGAATATTCCTCAGACAAGGGAAGTATGCAGTAGATATCCTGAAGAGGTTCGGGATGATGGAATACAAGGCCATGACCACACCTATGGCATTGAACTTGAAGCTATTGAGTGATGCTTCATCAGAAGCGGTTGATGCTATGATGTATCGTTAGATGATTGGGTCCCTGATGTACCTGACAAACACGAGACCATATATTTGCTTTGTTGTGAACATATTGAGACATGTTCACCTAATGGTTGCAAAGCATGCAATGAGGTACCTAAAGGGTATAGTTGATTATGGGCTCAAGTATGAGGTGGATCAAAAGATTAACCTGGAAGGTTATGTTGATTCAAATTGGGCAAGTAGTGCCATCGATAGGAAGAGCACTTTAGGGTGTTCCTTCAGTATGGGATCAGGTGTGATCTCTTGGTTTAGCAGGAAGAAATCCTGTGTGGCACTAAGTACAGCTGAAGCATAGTATGTTGTAGCCTATACAACTAGTTGTGAGGCAGTATGGCTGAGGAAGCTACTGTCTGATTTATTTGATCTCCAGTTAGATGCTACTTGTATATATTGCGACAACTAGAGTTGTGTGAAGTTGTTGGAGAACCTGGTGTTACATGACAAGTCGAAGCATATCGAGATCAAGTATCACTATATAAGGGATATGGTGTAGAGAGGAGCAGTGAAGCTCCAGTATGTTGCGATGGATGACAAAATAGCTGATGTGTTGATGAATCCATTAGCCAAAGTGAAGTTTGAGTACTTCAGGGAGAAGCTTGGTGTTCTGCAGATCGAGGTTCCTTCCAAGGGGAAGTGATGATTCCGTGAGCCATTCTGACATGGTGAGAGGATTGGTTCCTTCCATGGTTAGATGTAAGGGCTAAGCCATTCTGTCATGGTGAGAGGATTGGTTCCTTCCATGTCAGATGTGAGTGATGAGCCATTCTAATGTGACTGTAGGATTGGTTCTTACATGATCAGATATAAGTGTTGAGTGCCATTCTTTGAATGGAGGCACCTGGTCAGTTACCAGGAATACTCAGTCTAGGGCTGAGGGCCATTCTGATGTGATTGAGGGATGTGTTCCCACTTGATCAGATATAAGGGCTAATGTCATTCTCTGGGAGAATGGAGGCACCTGGTCAGTTACCAGGAATACTCAACCTAGGGTTGAGAGCCTTTCTAGCAAGGCTGCAGGATGTGTTCCCACATGGCTAGATGTAAGTGTAGAACCTTTCTAGCAAGGTTGTAGGATGTGTTCCCGCATGGCTAGATATAAGTGCAGAGCCTTTCTAGCAAGGTTGTAGGATGTGTTCCCGCATGGCTAGATATAAGTGCAGAGCCTTTCTAGCAAGGTTGCAGGATGTGTTCTCGCATGGCTAGATGTAAGTGCATAGCCTTTCTACCAAGGTTGTAGGATGTGTTCTCGCATGGCTAGATGTAAGTGCAGAGCCTTTCTAGCAAGGTTACAGGATGTGTTCCTGCATGGCTAGATGTAAGTATAGAGCCTTTCTAGCAAGATTGCAGGATGTGTTCCCGCATGGCTAGATATAAGTACTGATCCTTTCTAATAGGGTTGTGGGATGTGTTCCCGCATGATCGGATGTGAGTGCTGGGACTTTTCTAACAGGGTTGTGGGATGTGTTCCCACATGGTTAGATGTAAGTGCTGGGCGTGCCTTTATTACATGGTGTTGGATGTGTTCCTCTCATGGTCAGATGTAAGTGCTGGGTGGGCCATTCTGAATTAGGGTAATATATAAGTGCTGAAGAAGACCTACATGGAGGCTAGGCCTACAACCAGCATGAAAAAGGGCTGGCTCTGTAGAATTTCCTGTGACGATAAGAATCATGAGATAGCACCTATGATGATGATCTAGATCCAGTTATGATGATCCATATCGAGTGATTATCTAGATCCAGTGATGATGATCCAGATCGAGTGATTATCCAGATCCAGTGATGATGATCCGGATCGAGTGATGATATAGATCCAGAGATGATGATCCATATCGAGTGTTGATCCAGATCCAGATGAAGATGACTTGAATATGAAGATGATGAGAACTCAATAATGATCCAGATGATACAGAGAAGAAGACTTGTGCTGATAAATTGTGTCGAGAGAATACCTTCTTAGTTAAGAGGGAGTGTTGATGTAATTGTAACTTCAGAATGTATTCACTTGTATTTCTTATGTATTGTACCCCAATGTTTATTTTGGGAAGTGTTTGTAATGTAATTTAGTCATGTCATGCCCCGATGTTTCGATCACGAGTTTCTATAATGTAAACAAGTCATGTCAAGTCATTGTGGGTAACCCTCCTATTGGTCAAGGGTTAAAGTCACAGCAGTTGTGGGGCCCTAGGGTTATTAGACTATCCTAGAGAAATCGACCCTAGGTGAGTCATTGTATGTTGGGGTAATAGTCCCCACCATTGTGTTAAGGATAACCCTCCTTGTTGGTCAGAGGAGGAAAATTCCCCACAAGTTGTGGGGCACTAGGGTTATTAGACATTCCTAGAGATGTCGGCTCTAGTAAGTAATTGTTAAGTGAGGCTGACATGTTGGAGTGGGCTTCAAGTGAATGAAAGAATATAAATAGAGAGTGAGCCTCTCTATTTATCACACAGACACTCACTCATTGGGGCGCATGACTGAGAGAGAACTTGCTGGGATTAGAGAGAGAGACTACTGCTGTCGGGAGATAATCTTACTGTTTTCGGGTTTTACTTTTGGTGCTAATTCTATCTCTAAGGAAGTTGTGGGGTTTTCTCCTTTATGGTTTCCTTGAGGAAAATTATTTGTGTCTCTTGTCTCTTGTGTTTATTTCTTTGCATGTTATTCTCTCAGTTAAAAAGATCATAATGCTAGCTTGAATGATAAAAATCTAACAAGATGGAGCGGATGGTTCGTGAACATGCCAGTATGTGCATGGTGTGATTTGCGTGGTGGCACGCAAATTGAGGTGACGCCCAAAAATGGAATGAAAAATCAATGGGAGAGCACAAGACATGGGTCTCGTCAAAATACAAAGGACAAAAAACCAAACCTAGTGGTGTGAACGACATGAAAAAAAAATGTCAGATGACTCTGTGGTGCACAGAAGAAAAACTATACTAAATGGAGGCCTATAAATAGGGGGACCACATGACACATGTCATTTTCACTGTTCATTGATGAGTTGGAGTGGAGGTCCCCCAAAAAAACTGTTGATTGTTTTCAATTGGACCGATGGTTTTTTGATCTGCGACTTGCAAGTAAGATCTCTCATTGAGACCATCAATTTTAGTGGTTTATTTTTTTGGTTTTCCTCACTATAGGGGCCATGGCCAATCCCGAAGGGTTCTTGGGGCCAGGTAAAATTTTTTGAGGGAAAATGCATGAACTAGGTTGCAATTATTGGGAAGACATATGTGACCTGGGCACATCTGTCGGGGAGACAGTTGCGACCTAGGTTGCACCTATCCAAAAGATAAGAGCGACCCAATCGCACATGCCTAGCATTTTTGCACAACTTGGGTCACACAAAAAGGACGAACATGGGAGACCTAGCCCAGAATGGGAATTTTGGTCTAATTGGTTCTGATAGGGACTTTGTGCATGTGAAGGATGCTTAGAGTCGGGTGGAAAGAGAGAGACATCAGGGGTCTCAGGGATGATGTGGAGGATGATGGAGAAGTACAAGATACACTCTCCTGATGTGGGCTACTAAATTTCTTACAGATCCCCTTGATGCGTTCAACAAAATTGTTGCTGAACAAGATGGTGAGTTACTAGGATCGAGACTTAGAGTGCTTCATCATTAAGGGTGAGATACTGGAGATCACCCTCCGAGATGTGTACTTTCTGACAGGACTCCCACTATTGGGCATGATCGGTGATACATCGTTGAAGCTCCCGAGGGGGGTACTTATGGATGACCTATGAACAAGGAATTGCTATGCTTCAGCATATGTGCATATGTTGTACATACAGGTGTGAGACATCAAGAGTCTACATACTCAAGCAGTGGCAGTGATGGTGCTTGTCATACTAGGGTCGAAGGGGCCACACCAGATCTTAGGTGGTCCGTTGTTGATGGTGAAGAGTTTGCTAAGGGGGACCTGCTATGGGTGGTCCCATATGTACTTGATCATGGTTTGGCATGCGCTGAACCAGGCTAGATTGGTGGGTGGGGATTTCTGTTTCCCCTCCTTGTGCTCATTTTTCTTTGAGTGACTACCTATACTGCGACTGCATTTGGCAGTGCATGAGGGGGGACCTCACGAGCATCGCATGATGAGATGGTGCGAGATGATGATCAGAGAGGGAGGTGGCTTGGTGGGTCACTTCTTCACTTGGGATATTTTTTCATAGTGGAGGCAGATTCCAGTCCTTATAGAGTACTACCTATACACAGGGATGAATTACCGGGGAGACTCAAAGATGCCTCTACGTCCAAGGTAGGTCTAGGGACCTGATGGTATGCATACATGATGCTTTGTGGTTGCATTAATATACAATGCACTATCATACTAGTATATAGGTTGTGTGTGTGATAGATACTGATGACATACTATGTGCATGTGCAGATGTGGGACTGCACCCTTCAGTAGGGTACTGACAACGCAAGGGTAGGGTGCATGGTTTATATCTACCTGCTCACAGGAAAAGGAGATGGTGGAGTGCGACACTGGACTCACTATGGATGGATGTAGATAGGTTTATAGAGGCGGTCACCGAAAACAGGTGGCTGTACCTTGGTGATGATCTGATCACTGCGTGATACAAGGCTCCTCCGGAGTGGATCTCTCTCATGAGGAGGATCCCAGTTGTTGTTGAGTATGTCAAAGCGGAAACACGGGGTGATGTGCTAATGGAGGAGGAGAACACCGATGAGGAGGAGGACTCAGATGAGGACACAGAGTTATAGGATGAAGAATCGAACTAGTAGCTTGTGATGTTGCCCCCAATGCTTGTGAGCATGGGGATTTTTGTATGATATGTATGACCAGACGAGAAATCATGTGGAGCTTCTCATTTTGTACTGAACATTATGATATGATATATATGCATGTGGATTCACCTTTCTATGTGTTTTTATGGGTTTTTATGAGTCTCTTTTATGATTATGATGATGCTTATATGATGTATATGACATGTGTATGCATGACTATATGACGATGCATGATGCATTTTATTTCCTATATGCGGTGATTAATGTGCCACTCTAGAACGTCATTATCCATTTGGTATTATACACTATTGATGCTTATGGGAACATGCATGAATGAAATGGTTTCAAAATATCTAACTAAGTGTCTAGTGCATAGAAACTTTCTAAAGAGGCCGGGATCAACACCAAGTAGCAATTATTCAACTGGGAGACAAGCAACTAGGAGTCTAGGAAGAAATCAAGGCGACAAATACCCAAGTGAAGGGAGATGGTCAAGAGACCAGTGACACCATCATACTTAGCCTAGTTTTTGTTGGGAATACCAACACACATTCCTTCAATATGGATCAACTCATGTGTCAGGGAATAAATGACGCACATAACTGAGGTGAGATTACGAGACCATCTACTTGCATTGTCAACAAAACCAACATAGAAAGGAAAGGTAGGATCCATATGGAAAAACCAAGGAAACAAATTGTAAGACTCGTAGCAAAATTGATGCAAAACAAGAAAGAAAAAAATATAATACATGGGTTTGTATGGTGAGAGACTTTAGGAATATAACTTATTGAGGTAGAGCCTATTGTGGGGATTCTTTAAGAGGTGATCATCACAGTCAGAAATGATATATGCCCCCTTGCTGAGGCATCAATGGATGACATAAGGGCCATACCACATGGATTCAAACATCCATTTTTGAGTGTTATAATGGGTTTGCTAAAGGTATGTGGGTGGACGTGGGAGTCCTAATCGGACTTTGACCGAATCTTAGCTGCTTTAATCATTTGGAGAGCAGCGTGATGGTCCTCATTGGTTCATTCAATCATAAGTATGCCTTTTTCTAACGGTGAAGTATTAGGTATAATTTTGATGACAAGGTAGAGTGATGGAATCCGACATTCGATGGGAAGGACCAATTCCACGCCGTGGACTAAGTAAAATGGGGTAAAAATGTGGTGGTTTTAGTTGATTTCCAGTAGGCCTAGAGGGTTGAAAAGAGAAAGTGGTTCCAAATGGACTTGTGTTTGTTCACCATTCGTTGGAGCATGGTTTTGAGGATATTGTTGACAGCCTCAAAGTGGACATTTCCATGAGGTTAGTAAGCAAAGGAATATTGGTGTTCAAACTTCAACATGCTGTTAGAATAATCAACCCATATTTAGCTACCTTAGACATTAATTAATCCAATTTTTTCCTTTTTTTCCTAGTTTCCATATTCCACCTTATGCGAGTTGTCCTCCACACATCCAAAGTGGTCAAACTTGATAAATTTGAGTCATGGAGCGCTTGGGAAACCACTTGGAATCAAATCTGCTTTATTCTTGGCCTTCCTAGTGCATGTCTGCTTTTTTCTGCTTTATTGCCTGCTTTTTCTGAGTTTTAAGGCAATTGGGAAAGTTTGACTAGGTGAGGTTAACTTGTTTTTTGTCCTCATCATCCTCCACTCTTTTCTCCTAAGAAAAGCATGCATGAATTGTCCTCCCATCATCTATTATCTTGCCTAATTGATTTTTCCAATTCGTGAGCTCCTAGACAGATTTGGAAACTGCTTTATGCACCTATGGGGGATTTGCTTAGATTTAGTAAGCTTAATTTTGACCAATTTTGAATGGCATCCTTATGCATTTGAATCTCTCATGTAATTATTTATTATGGAAGCCTATTACTTCACAGGGTTGGATATTGTACACTTATTCAATACAGATTATTGTTCTTGCCTCTAACCTCTTATCAGTGTATCAAATGACCCACACAGGGTCTCCAAAGAAGGTCATATTCTCCCCTGATGAAGTTGATATCATAGAGTCTCAAGTGGTAAAGTCATTGCTAAGGAGTTTCAAATCACACTTCAAAGGTATACATGTTCTCACACTTCCTACCCTACTCAAACCCCTCTGCTCTTCTGATTCATGCTAATGAGGCAAGAAAGCTTTGGCATGAAAGATTTGGCCACCTCAATTACAAGTATATTTCTGATATTAGTGAAAAATAAATGGTCATAGGGTTACCAAATATTAATTTTTCCAAAGGATTCTGTCAAGGTTGCATCGTAGGAAAACACCCAGAGCATAAATTTGAGAAAGCTAGTCATGAGAGAACCTCTGCATCTCTTGAGTTGATCCACAGTGATGTTGCTGGCCCATTTCCTCATATACCAATGAGTCAGGAAAAATATGCATTGACATTCATAGATGAATTTTCTAGGTATTTCTGGGTTTACTTCCTGAAACACAAGTCTGAAGTTGATGGCCTCTTCAAAGTCTTTAAGGCTTTGGTTGAAAACCAGTCTGGGAGGAAACTCAAGGTCCTTAGATCTGACAATGGTGGTGAGTATGTCAAGTCAGAGTTCATTCAATATTGTGTAGAAGCAAGTATTCAGATGAATCATTCTATCCGTTACACACCACAACAGAATGGTATTGCTGAGAGGAAGAACAGATCACTGAAAGAGATGGCAGCCTGCATGATGGAGGCTAAGACTTTTCCACCAAAGTTTTGGTCCAAAGCTATAAAATGTCCAGCCTATATCCAGAATAGGGTGCCTCATAAACAACTTGATGGTATGGCTCATTTTGAAGCATGGAGTGGGCACAAGCTAGATGTGACCCATTTTAGGATTTTTGGCTCAAGGGCTTGGGCTAGAATTCCAACAGAAAAGAGGAAGGATTTGCAACCCCAAAGCCAAGAGTGTCTATTTGTTGGGTACTCTAAATATTCAAAAGGGTACAAGATGATCAATTTTATCACAAACAAATCCTTCATTGAAAGGTGTGTTCAGTTCCAAGAAGAGCCCCTAGTAGCAGTGGAAGTTGGAGAATCCTCTTCACCACCAGAACCTTTGAATGTAAGTGAAGAGATAGTTGAAATTGCTGATTATGATATGTATGATAATGATGATTTAATTGCATATACTAACATTCCTACAAGAACAAAATGGGCAACAAATACCATTCATGCAGCTGGAGAACTAGCTAGAAATCCTAATGATCCTAGGAGGACTAGATCTCAGTTTGAGAGTGCTCTGTGCATGAAAGATCCTATTTTTGCAGAGAAATGATATCTGATGGTTGAATCAGAACCACAGACATATGAAGATGCAGCAAATGATCCAATATGGCAAACAGCCATGAAAGAAGAGTTCAGCTCACTCTAGAAGAACAACACTTGGGAGCTGGTTGATCTTCCCCCAGGGAGGAAGCTAGTTCAGTGTAAGTGGGTTTACAAAACCAAATTTGCTGCTGATGGTTCACCTCTAAAATAAAAGGCCAGATTGGTAGCCAATGTCTACTCATAGGTACATGGCATAGACTACAATGAGACCTTTGCACCAGTGGCAAAGATGGACTCCATAGGGCTAGCCTTAGCCATTGCATCTTCAAAGCAGTGGGAGGTACACCACATGGATGTGAAGTGTGCTTTCCTAAATGGAGATATCACTGAAGAAATTTACATGCATCAGCCTCAAGTATTTACTACTAACCCATCTCTTGTGCGCAGGCTAAAGAAGTCATTGTATGGGCTTAAGCAAGCCCCCATGGCTTGGTATGCCAAGATTGATAGCTTTCTGCTATCACTGAATTTTGTTTGATGCAAGTCAGATCCAAATGTCTATTTGAAGCTGATTCATGGTTCATTAATGATCATTTTTTGTATGTTGATGACCTTCTCATTACAGGAAGCTCAAAGGATGAAATTGCCTCCTTGAAGGATGCAATGAACCATGCCTTCTCAATGACTGATTTGGGCTTATTGAGCCAATTCTTGGGGCTTGAGATTGCTCAAACCAAAGAAGGAATAAAAGTACATCAGTTCAAGTATTCCTTGGATTTTCTGAACAAATTCAACATGAAGGATTGCAAGCCAAGCAAGACTCCCTTCCTTTCAGGAGTTAAGCTTGAAGAAGCTGATTCTTCAACTATGGTAAACAATACACTATATAGGAAATTGATTGGATGTTTGCTGTCTCTTACACATAATCGACCTGATATTTCTTATGCGGTAAGTGTGGCTTCAAGATACATGTATCAGCCTCATGAGATCCATTGGAGAGCAGCCAAAACGATCCTTAACTTTGTTCAGGGAACAAGGACTCATGGGACCTTCTACAAAGCTAAATATGATCTTGATTTGATTAGGTTTACTGACAGTGATTGGGAAGGTGACAACACAGATCAAAAGTCAACATCAGGATATGTGTTCATGGTTGCTGAAGGGCCAATCAACTAGTCAAGAAAGAAACAAAGTTCCATTGCACTCTCATCTACAGAGGCAGAGTACATAGGAGTTGTAAATGCAACAACTCAATGTTTATGGTTGCAGGGGTTACTTGGTGAGTGTGGCTTCGAATCAGAATACTCAACTACTATCTATTGTGATAATCAGAGTACCTTTCAAATCTGCAATGATCCAGTTCAGAAATAGGGAACCAAACACATTGAGATCCATATGCACTACATCAGACAGCTTGTGCATGATGGCACTATTCACCTACTCTTCTGTTCATCTTCAGAACAAGTAGCAGATATCTTCACCAATTTTTTTTGTGAGGAGACATTCAGCAATATCAAATCACTGCTGGGGATTGCTGATCATGCTGTGAAGCATGAGTGATGACAATATTTTCAAATTTTGTTTTACTGTCCATGTTTAAGGGAGGATTTTTCCCACTGGGTTTTTGCCTCTTTCCTTGGTTAAATGGACATGCAGTATGTAAAGGGTGACTAAGCCTTGTTTCTAGGCCCTATAATTTTTTGATATTTTACTCATAATTCAGGATTAAGGGGGGGTGTTAGAATAATCAACCCATAGTTAGCTACCTTAGACATTAATTAATCCAATTTTTGTCTTATTCGCCTAGTTTCCATATTCCACCTTATGCAAGTTGTCCTCCACACATCCAAAGTGGTCAAAATTGATAAATTTGAGTCATGGAGCACTTGGGAAACCACTTGGAATCAAATCTGCTTTAGTCCTGGCCTTCCTAGTGCATATCTTCTTTTTTCTGCTTTATTGCCTACTTTTTCTGAGTTTTAAGGCAATTGGGAAAGTTTGACTAGGTGAAGTTAACTTGTTTTTTGTCCTAATCATCCTCCACTCTTTTATCCTAAGAAAAGCATGTATGAGTTGTCCTTCCATCATCTATTAGCTTTCCTAATTGATTTTTCCAATTCGTGAGCTCCTATATAGATTTGGAAACTGCTTTATGCACCTATGGGGGATTTGCTTAGATTTAGTAAGCCTGCTTTTGACCAATTTTGAATGGCATCCTTATGCATTCGAATCTCTCATGTAATTATTTATTATGGAAGCCTATGACTTCTCAGGGTTGGATATTGTACACTTATTCAATACAGATTAGTGTTCTTGCCTCTAACCTCTTATCAGTGTATCAGATGACCCACACAGGGTCTCCAAAGAAGGTCATATTCTCCCCTGATGAAGTTTAGATCATAGAGATCTCAAGTGGTAAATTCATTGCAAAAGGAGTTGCAAATCACACTTAGAAGGTATACATGTTCTCACCCCTCTGCTCTTCTGATTCATGCTAATGAGGCAAGCAAGCTTTGGCATGAAAGATTTGGCCACCTCAATTACAAGTATCTTTCTGATCTTAGTGAAAAATAAATGGTCATATGGTTACCAAATATTAATTTTTCCAAAGGAGTCTGTCAAGGTTGCATCATAGGAAAACACCCAGAGCATAAATTTGAGAAAGCTAGTCATGAGAGAACCTCTGCACCTCTTGAGTTGATCCATAGTGATGTTGCTGGCCCATTTCCTCATATGTCAATGAGTCAGGAAAAATATGCATTGAAATTCATAGATGAATTTTCCAGGTATTTCTGGGTTTACTTCTTAAGACACAAGTCTGAAATTTATGGCCTCTTCTAAGTCTTTAAGGCTTTGGTTGAAAATCAGTCTGGGAGGAAACTCAAGGTCCTCGGATCTGACAATGGTGGTGAGTATGTCAAGTATAAGTTCATTCAATATTGTGTAGAAGCAGGTATTCATATGCAGCATTCTATCCCTTACACACCACAGCATAATGGTGTTGCTGTGAGGAAGAACATATCACTGAAAGAGATGGCACCCTGCATGATGGAGGCTAAGAATTTTCCACCAAAGTTTTGGGCCGAAGCTATAAACTGTGCAGCCTATATCCAAAATAGGGTGCCTCATAAAAAACTTTATGGTATGACTCCTTTTGAATCATGGAGTGGGCACAAGCTAGATGTGACCCATTTCAGGATTTTTGGCTCAAGGTCTTGGGCTAGAATTCCAACAGAAAAGAGGAAGGCTTTACATCCCCAAAGCCAAGAGTGTCTATTTGTTGGGTACTCTGAAGATTCAAAAGGGTACAAGATGATCAATTTTAGCACAAACAAATCCTTCATTGAAAGGTGTGTTCAGTTCCAAGAAGAGCCCCTAGCAGCAGTGGAAGTTGGAGAATCCTCTTCACCACCAGAACCTTTGAATGTAAGTGAAGAGATAGTTGAACTTGCTGATTCTGATATGTCTGATAATGATTATTTAATTGCAGATCCTAACAGTCCTACAAGACCAAAATGGGCAGCAAAGACCATTCATGCAGCTGGAGAACTAGCTGGAAATCCTAATGATTCTAGGAGGACTAGATCTCAGTTTGAGAGTGCTCTGTGCATGAAAGATCCTATGTTTGCAAAGAAATGCTATCTGATGCTTGAATAAGACCCAAATACATATGAATATGTAGCAAATGATCCAAGATGGCAAACAGCCATGAAAGAAGAGTTCAGCTCACTCTAGAAGAACAACACTTGGGAGCTGGTTGATCTTCCCCCAGGGAGGAAGCTAGTTCAGTGTAAGTGGGTTTACAAAACCAAATTTGCTGCTGATGGTTCACCTCTAAAATACAAGGCCAGATTGGTAGCCAAGGGCTACTCACAAGTGCATGGCATAGACTACAATGATACCTTTGCACCAGTGGCAAAGATGGACTCCATTAGGCTAGCCTTAGCCATTGCAGCTTCAAAGCAGTGGGAGGTACACCACATGGATGTGAAGTGTACTTTCCTGAATGGAGATATCACTAAAGAGATTTACATGCAGCAGCCTCAATCATTTTCTACTAACCCATCTCTTGTGTGCAGGCTAAAGAAGTCATTGTATGGGCTTAAGCAAGCCCCCATGGCTTGGTATGCCAAGATTGATAGCTTTCTGCTATCACTGAATTTTGTTCGATGCAAGTCAGATCCAGATGTCTATTTGAAGCTGATTCATGGTTCATTAATGATCATTGTTTTTTATGTTGATGACCTTCTCATTACAGGAAGCTCAAAGGATGAAATTGCCTCCTTGAAGGATGCAATGAACCATGCCTTCTCAATGACTGATTTGGGCTTATTGAGCCAATTCTTGGGGCTCGAGATTGCTCAAACCAAAGAAGGAATCAAAGTACATCAGTTCAAGTATGCCTTGGATTTTCTGAACAAATTCAACATGAAGGATTGCAAGCTAAGCAAGACTCCCTTCCTTTCAGGAGTTACGCTTGAAGAAGTTGATTCTTCACATATCGTAAACAATACATTGTATAGGCAATTGATTGGATGTTTGCTATATATTACACATACTCGACCTGATATTTCTTATGCAGTAAGTGTGGCTTCAAGATACATGGATCAGCCTCATGAGATCCATTGGAGAGAAGCCAAAAGGATCCTTAACTTTGTTAAGGGAAAAAGCACTCATGGGATCTTCTACAAAGCTAAATCTGATCTTGATTTGATTGGGTTTACTGGCAGTGATTGGGTAGGAGACAACATAGATCAAAAGTAAACATTAGGATATGTGTTCATGGTTGCTGAAGGGCCAATCAGCTGGTCAAGCAAGAAATAGAGTGCCATTGCACTCTCATCTAGAGAAGCAGAGTATAGAGGAGTTGTAAATGCAACAACCTAATGTTTATGGTTGCAGGGGTTACTTGGTGAGTGTGGCTTCGAATCAGAATACTCAACTACTATCTATTGTGATAATCAGAGTACCATTCAAATTTGCAATGATCCAGGTTAGCAACAGAGAACCAAACACATTGAGATCCATATGCACTACATCAGACAGCTTGTGCATGATGGCACCATTCACCTACTCTTCTGTTCATCTTCAGAACAAGTAGCAGATATCTTCACCAAAGTTTTTTGTGAGAAGACTTTCAGAAATCTCAAATCACTGTTGGGGATTTCTGATCATGCTGTGAAGCATGAGTGGTGACAAGATTTTCAAATTTTGTTTTATTGTCCATGTTTAAGGGAGGATTTTTCCCACTGGGTTTTTGCCTCTTTCCTTGGTTAAATGGACATGCAGTATGTAAAGGGTGACTAAGCCTTTTTGCTCGGCCCTATAATTTTCTAATATTTTACTCATAAGCCAGGCTTAAGGGGGGGTGTTAGAATAATCAACCCATAGTTAGCTACCTTAGACATTAATTAATCCAAATTTTGTCTTATTTGCCTAGTTTCCATATTTCACCTTATGCAAGTTGTCCTCCACACATCCAAAGTGGTCAAACTTGCTAAATTTGAGTCATGGAGCACTTGGGAAACCACTTGGAATCAAATCTGCTTTATTCCTGGCCTTCCTAGCACATGTCTGCTTTTTTCTGCTTTATTGCCTGCTTTTTCTGAGTTTTAAGGAAATTGGGAAAGTTTGACTAGGTGAAGTTAACTTGTTTTTTTTCCTCATCATCCTCCACTCTTTTATCCTAAGAAAAGCATGTATGAGTTTTCCTTCCATCATCTATTAGCTTGCCTAATTGATTTTTCCAATTTGTGAGCTCCTAGACAAATTTGGAAACTGCTTTATGCACCTATGGGGGATTTGCTTAGATTTAGTAAGCTTGTTTTTGACCAATTTCGAATGGCATCCTTATGCATTTAAATATGTCATGTAATTATTTATTGTGGCAGCCTATGACTTCACAGGGTTGGCTATTGTAAACTTATTCAATATAGATTAGCATTCTACTCCATATTTAGTCTCCTTTGTGAGTAATTTGCATGTGTAATTGGAATTTTTTGTGAGTGTAATTGTTCTAACACCTAGGTTCAATTTCCACACATGCTGGATAGCTCTATCCAAACAACGTCCTCAAAGTGAGAACCATGGGTTGATACTAACTGTTGGGGGAGATCAAAATAAGAAATAATGTGGTTGAAAAATAAAAGCGCTACAGTATCGGCCTTACACTTGAAGGTAGGAATGGATTCAAACGATTTGGTGAAATAATCAACAGCCACAATGATGTATTTACAGCCACCGACTGAAGGAGGGTTAAAGGTCATGAAGTCAATCTCCCATTTGTAGAAGGGACCGACTATGACGATAGGGTGTAGCATCCCGGGAGTTGTCACTAGTGGAAAATGAGAGATTAGTGACCAAAAAAATGACCAAAATCCTCATATCAATGACCACTTTTGGTTTGGTGATCGCTGGTGGCTAATTTGTGGTCTTTTATTACACGACCAAAATTGGCCATTTTTATTTTGGTCATTTATAGCTTGTCAGTTGGTCATTAATTTGGTCATATATTTGGTCATTAATTTGGTCATATATTTGAATCAACGACCAAATATATGACCATATTTATGACCAAATTAATGACCACATAACAAACTAGAATATGACCAAATTTGGTCGTGTAATAAAAGACCGTAAATTAGCCACCAAAACTGTTTTTTGGTCATTGGTATGTGAATTTTGGTCATTTTTTTGTCATTTATATCTCATTGTTTGGTCACGTATCTCTCAATTTGTTGTCATTTTATATGCGAATTTTGGTCATTAATCTCATTTATTGGTCACTAATTTAGTAATTTTTAATCAGTTTATGTGGTTATTATATTTTAGTAATTTTAATGGTGTCCATTATTAATCAATATAAATTTTTAATATGATATTAAATTTACATTAAAAAAAGAAATAATACATTATTTATCATCATCTAATAGACATGTGATTTATGCAATGTCACATTAATTAGTTAGTTGCAACACTTATGAATAATATAAAGTAAAATCATATAAGTTTTAAACCACACAAATTATATTATATGAAATGTCAAGTATTACAATAAATAGGAGTTTTCTCAAAAACTATCTCCATATAAGTTTACATGAAAATCATCTAGTACATCGATGACTTTTCAAAATATTACAATTGCTAAACCATCCCACTTGTACTTGGCTGCTAAGCCATACTTAGATCACGCGGTAGCTTCAATTAACCCATACTTAGCAGCTTGAAAACCTCGGCATGAGGCTCTTCATACTCAATGGCAAAGCCTCAACAACAGGCTCTTCATATTCAATGCCCACTTAGTTATTAAGTTCACTCCTGCAAAATCCAATAAAAAAATCTCAGTTGTAAAGTAGAAAAACAAGTAACTGTAAAGTAGAAAAACAATGAAACAAATTATTTATAATGTTCAATAGCTAACAACAACAAGGGATGCCAGCAGCAAAGTCCCTACCTTTAAAAAAATTTGAAATAAAAACCTAAAAGGAAATTGGAAACTCTTGTAAAATCATATACTTGAAAGTTGTGTAATGTTATCTTTTATCAGAAAATGCCCAACTCCCATAATGATCTTAGGATCGACAAACAATCACAAAATAATTGGCAATGCAAGGTAAGGAACACATCATTACCTTCATTTTTCTATAATGAAAGCATTCTAGAGAAAAGTGCAAAAATTTATTGTTCTGATTGTGGATGCATAGTGGTGGCAAATACCTACAAATATCTGCAGATTTTTCAGCATAGGAATGGAGTTACACCATCAATTAGTGAAAAAAAATCAGCAACCCTAGAAACAAAAAGACTTTGGTCGAATTAGGAAGCTATAGAACACTTGTCTAACATAGATAAATAACAATTAAATACTATCGTATATATTAATAGTTGCAATTAAATGAAATAAATGACTACAAAGAGACATGAATATGATATATACACTGGCTGTGTGTTGTTGAACCCTTGCATTCATGCAGTACTGATTACAATTGAACACCATGCCACCTATACAATGATCAAATCTCTGCAGATTTTTTAGCATAGGAATGGAGTTACACCATCAGTTAGTAAAAAAAATCAGCAACCCTAGAAACAAAAATACTTTGGTCGAATTAGGAAGCTATAGAACACTTGTCTAACATAGATAAATAACAATTAAATACTATCGCATATATTAATAGTTGCAATTAAATGAAATAAATGACTACAAAGAGACATGAATATGATATATACACTGGCTGTGTGTTGTTGAACCCTTGCATTCATGCAGTACTGATTACAATTGAACACCATGCCACCTATACAATGATCTAACATACTATTAAAAAATGGAATTCCTAACAGCATTAGAGATTGGGGTCTCTTACCTACTTCCCTGGCATGGTCAAGGCAGTCAAGTTTATATTACAAGTTGCAGGTTCAAGTTATGTGAAATCGTGAGGCTTTAGCATGTGTTATTTGGTAATATATTGGCCCCAAACAAAATCTGACAAGATCTCTCATTAAATTGCTAGGAGTATATGCATAACTTTCTTTAAGTAAAATCATGTACCTGCTGTAACAATCCCATTTACAGCAGAGGCATATAAAATATCTGGACATCAGCAAATAGTCTAATAACCTCCATCCAGGAATCCATATTTTCTAAATGATTTCACACAAAATGAAGATCAGTTTGACTAAAATTGTCTACAATAGATTTCTTTGCATGTAT
>LPNX010650227.1:157170-199587 GCA_001517045.1 Pseudotsuga menziesii
CGTAATAAATTCTTGGCTTCATTATCTACAACATTAAGAAAAACCTCATTCTTTCTGTAAACTAGGCGCTAATGCTACCAACCAACAACACTTGTAACTTGTATTGTAGCATTTGGTACAAGTTTGTATAAATGCTTTAATGAGAGAGGAATCTAAAACCCTTCTTGTGTAATGTACAATTTCTAAATCTCATGGGAAATACTTTGTGGGTAGCCAAATTTCATCTAACTAGCGTGATAGGGAAATCATTACCAATCTATAATCTAATATAAGTGCAATGGCAAGTGCAATTCATATTTGTTTTATCCTATGATCTAAAGAGCACTTGCTATATCTTGATATCTATAATGTTTACAAGTCAAATCCCCATCATGACCAACAAAATTTAATTAAGTGTATCACAGACGATCCTTCCTAAGTAGTGGCTACTACTTTGAGGAAAGTTGTAGATAAATGTTACATAAGTTTATATTCCTATTTTAATGAATTGATAACTCCATTTCATGTTATCTTCACTCACACATCGGATTAATATATATGACATATACCTTTGTTTTCATTTATTTCCTTTGCATCGAGATCCAAAAGATCTTCATCTTGAGACTCTTTGAGGAATGAATGAGAAAGAAATGAATCCCATCGATAGATGCAAAGGAACAAGTGATATGTATCGATGCAAAGGAACAAGTGATATGGAAATACTACCATTGCCATTAAAACCCCAATGATTGTTTAATGAATTCAGTGCAACCTTCTTGCACATTTGACTGACTATATGGTAAAAGGGTCGAGGCCAAGGAAATAATTTGTGGTACTCCATTTCCTGTGTTTCTTTTGCCTCCAATTTGAAGAGAATTCAAGTTTATAAAAAGATGAAATATAGAGGCACACAAAGACGTGTCCAAGGAAAATAAATTTATTCTTGGACTATTACAAAATATTAATATAAAACCCTAACATACATTAACAATAGGAAAAGTATATACAAAATGGGGAAAATATGAAATCGGAAAAAATATTAATATAAAAACCTAAGATACATTAACATTAGGAAAGTATATACAAAATGGGGAAAAATCCATGGTGATTGCATAGTGCATTGAAACCTAGAATGAAAAACCTTGTCACTTGTAGAGTGACCCAAGAAAAAAATTAATAATGATACTTACCTACAATTCTATAGCAGTTGTTGAAGGGAATTTCGACTCCAAATTATTTGTAGGAGTATTAAATATGGAGTCCTTGTTTTCCTTTATAATTCTTTGCCTTATCTCCATGGAAACTTCAGTTACCGAATTCTTAATCTCAAACCCTCAATTATCGAATGCTAGCAATGGAACTCTATATCCTCTGCGATTGATATTACTAAAATGGGAGCTGCTTAAAGCGCTGGATCAATAAATGACTTTAGAACTGTGACTAAATACCGATTTATAATTGTCTCTGGGTTAATTTGATAAACTCAGTCAACAACAGGATCGACTCATGCTACGTATGGTGCTAGTGGTGAATAAAGAGGATCTCAAACTAAATCCGCTGCCTCCATCGCCGTGCGTGTATATGGAACCAGTGGAACTACTCGTTCTACCTACTGCTTCAGGATATATAATTGCATCTGTAACTCAATATTCCTCTTGTGGTTCTGAACCAAATGGTGAATCAACTCCCTCGAACCCATCTCAAAACCCAATTCTCAAACCGCTTCTCCCAATTTCCAAATATGGTGTCCCCTTCCGACCAAAACCCAATTCTCAAACCCCTTCTACCAATTTCCAAATCTGGTGTCCCCTTCTGACCAAAGGCAAAGATTTGGCACCAAATACACCTCCTTCCAGGTTTCATTAGGCTTCATAGTCATTATGGATTTTTGCCTCTTGAAACCCCACAAAAGGTCCCCTTCCCACCAAAGCCATAGATTTGGCGCAAAATACACCTCCTTTCAAGTTNCTTTGGTTTTCTTATGTAATTATAATTATTTTTGTTTTATATTATTTATATATAATATATACTTATATTTAATATAAAATATACATTATATATTGTATTTATATGGTATATAATATATAATTTATGTTACATATATGTTTTATATAATATTATTGAGAAATGTGGAATTATCAAGAAATACATGTTTATATGTTTAATTGATTATGTGAATTGATATTTAAATAATGTTGACAATGGAATTGTTATGAAGACCATAGTTTAGAAAGAAGTTCAATGAACTTGAACACCTTGGTTGAGGAAATCATATATAAAAAAATCAAATAATATAAGACAAAGATTATGAATCTTATTAGGAGGCTCCTCTACAACCACATGATTACAAGCTCTTATAACATGCCAGGATGTAGATTCTAGACCTACTCTTGGACAACATGCTCAACAACTTAATATTGCAATAAGATTTAGTGAAGTTGTTTGAATTTGGATCAAAATTAATATATAAACATTAATTGAGAAACACTATTATATGTTTTCAGTCATGACTGAAATTAAGCTAGTTGGTAAAAATGCTCTAGTATCAGGTATGAATTCATGATATAAAATAATTATATTGTACATGTGATTTGAGTGTGGAGTTCCAAAAAATATATAACCAACACATCCATGGATACTGCAAAAATGAATTCAACATGAAAAATCCTAATCATGAACATGATAAAGCACATTAAAATGACTACACTACCAAAACTCAATTACATATAAGTAAGAAATACCACTAATTTATATCATCATATTCATTATTTAGTTGTATTAATAGTTTAGATTGATCATTTATAACCACATCACTTAAAATTGCTCAAATTTGGTAGCTTTTAGCTTAAAATGACATGACTAACGTTTTTTGCCGTGTAGTCACAAATTTGTCATTGTGTAGTAGTGAACAGAGCCTACGCTATTAGAAAGGGACATAGAGAGAGAATCTAATATTGGAGGACGAAGAAGATGATGGAGGAAGGATATTATGCCGCATGTCAGTTTAGTGCGGCGATATTCTTGCACGTGTCACTGGTTTCAACTGACTTGGATCCCACCGATTTAGTTAGCCAAGGTGCCAAGGTCATGTCCAAATTAGCCTATAAAAACTATAATTATATGCCAAGGTCATGCAAATTAGCCTTATAATTAACATTATATGCCAAGGTCATGTCCAAATTAACATATAGCTAGGTTGCATTAATTCAATTTTGTTAATATAGGGATGTGTAAATATAGATTATATATATGTTAATATTTAGTAAAATGTACAAATTTATTGTCAAGTTTGTAATTGTTTTCATTGCCGGAGTGACAACTAAAAATGACCAAATAAATGACCAATTGTTATGTGGTCATTTCTAATCTAGATATCCCGTGACCAATTTGGTCATTTATCTTGGTCATTATTAGTTGGTTTTCATCTCGTGACCAAAAGTGGTCATTTATCTTGGTCTTTTTTAGTTAGCTCACTTAAATTTATCAATTTTGGTCATTTATCCCTTGAAAAAAACTGTGGTGACCAAAAATTTTGGTCTCTTGGTCACTAATCTCTCATTTTCCACTAGTGTGTCCTTTCCTTTGGGGAAAAGAGTTGGAAATTGTGACAATGTTTGACTTCATGGATGCAATCACCAAAGGTGGTGGGATAGAAATAACTGATGCGGAGGACATTTTGAGAAGTACAAAAAATAGATAGGTGGCCACCACATGATCTAGTATGAAAGTCATTCATGACTTGTTTTGCTTCAGTGTGGGTGAGGAAATGATACAGGATAGTATCCACACCTTGGTGGTACAAAACATCACCAATAAGGAGATAGAGAGCATCTTGGTGCTGGATGCAATGACAATCTTTGTGGCTCAAATGGGGCCCAAATTTTTGTGTGTGCAAGTAAAGGAGGATGCCCCCATACCATGGGTCTTCCATAGAGATGACGGAGAATGAATAATTAGGAAGAGTAACTATGATAGGGGATGAGGTAGATGACGAAGGGAAGTCTTCCATCAAGGAATCTAATTCCAAAGCTCTAGTGCTTTTGGGTGTGATGAATTCGAGGTCATACTCTTCAAGAACAATGATCCACTTGACATCACGACCTTGAACAATGTGGTGGCTCAAGAGATAGCACACGGGGTTAGAATCAACCACAACTAGCGTGCGCCTCATGAGGATGTAGTAGTGTAGCTTTTGTACTGAAAAGATGATGAAGATGGCTCTATTATCTTCATGGGAGTAATGTAAAGGTGGTATGGAAATTTTCTGACTCACATAATAGATCACAAGCACTTGGAGACCATTGTCTTCTTCGACCAAGACTCCAACAATACCATTTTTTGGATGTCGACACATAGAGGATAAACTCCTTGTTGAAGTTGGGAGGAGACAACAACGAAGCAGAAGTTAGAGATTGTTTCAATGTGTCAAAAGCGACTTGCGTGTGCTCATCCCATAAAAAAGGAATGTTGGTACACAGTAGGTGTAAGAAACCAGATAATTTTGTTGTGTTGTTCGGAATGAACTGACGAAGGAAATTGGCCCTTGCCTTGAAGACTCTACAATTGGTGCAGAGTATGTGGAGGAGGAAGATTCAAGATGGCTTGAAATTTTAAGGGATCCATGGTAATCCCTTTGTTGGAAACGATGAGTTCTAGTAATCGACCGGTGGGGAAACAAAACACACACTTGAGGGGGTTCAAGCGGATGTTACATTTGTGACATCATAGAAAGAATTGGCGTAAGTAATCCAAATGTTGTGAATGCTTCCAAGATTAAGCTGTGAGGTCATCTAAATAAACCAAGATAATATGAATGAGGTCATTGAATAAAAAAGTCATGGCCAACTGAAAAGTGGCTCCAACATTTATGAGGCCAAATGGCATGAAATGATACACAAAAGTTCCCCAGGAGGTAGTAAATGTGGTTTTGTACTGATCTTCTTTATGTATCTAAATTTGGTTATAACCAAAAAAACCATCCATAAATGAAAATACTTCATGGCCAGCGCAAGAGTCAATGATCTAATCAATGGAGATAGTAGGGAATTTGTCTTTGGGACAAGCCAAATTCAAGTCTTAAAATTTAGTACAGACATGAATGGTACCCTATTCTTTATCGACATGAACATGATTTGAAACCCAAATGGTATACGCAATGGGGTATATGAAGCCTACTTTGTGCAGCTTCTCGATCTCAACTTCGACAACATCGACCTTTGATGGGTGAATGGGTCATTTATTTTGGTGAACGGGGGAAACATTAGGCTAGGTATTGATATGATCTTCCACAATGGATGGATCAAGCTTAGGAATCTTGGTATAAGACCAAGAGAAAATGTCACAAAATTCCTGAAAAAAGTGCTTTGTATGAAGTGACTTATTCAAGGGAGAAAGACACTCTGAGTGTAATATCCTAAACTATCCCGTGTGTAGTTGATATATTGACCTTTATGGTTGGTCAAATGTTAGCCATGTTTCCTTCTTTAAAGACATCCGGTGTCGAGTTTGGGTTCTTACAACAATCCACACTTCCGTGGATGAAGTATTTCAATTTGATACAGAATTGGTCCGACGATGAAGAAGGACAAATGGTGCAAATCATCCCAAGGATATTCTGGAGTCGAAAGAGATTCAAGGATATCCTGATCATTATGAAAGCAACGCATGGATAGATCCGATGGATATTCTACGATCAAGGAGGGGGAAGGACTACTGGAGCTATAGATTGTGTAGATGGTGTTGGTGGTGTCTGAGGAAGAAGGACAATAATGTTGGACTTGAGGGAGTGCTTGTGGAGGTAACTGAGGTGTGACCATTACTCAGGAAAGTTTGAGAAATGGTGGGAATAATGACCATAAAATAAACAAACTACACATGGATGGTTGGTGCATAGAGATTTGTACTTAACCATAGGTAGGTCTGGTACATTGACAACTGGGGAATCATCAGTATTGACTACATTGCACATGTGGGTACGAAGGATAGGAAAATTGGGACAATTTTGTGTCGTATGGATTGGACATTGCATAACGCACATGTAGGAGGAGGATGTGGTTTTGTCATCTCTTTGGGCGTCTTGCACCAAGTATTCTTGGGAGGAGGGGGGGAAGGAGTAGAGACAGGAGCATTCATTGGTGTACTAGGAGGTGGGTGCGACATCATCTCAATAGGTTGGATGAGATTCAACACAACTTGTGGAGTCGAGGGAAGGGTGGGGAAATCAAAGTACCATATAGGAATACCCAAAGTTAAACCTATAAGGTTAAGAGTAGCCATGAATGGCTTACTCACAATGCCAGATGGTGGAAAAAGGAAGGGGATCATGTGTACAGGGAATGAACACCAATAATTTCTTGAGGACAGATGTTGCGAGGTGGTTGGAATGTTACCGAACGTGATAGTGCACAAATTTGATATGCAAATCGATGAAGGAGGAGGTGATAAGGACAAAAAGGTGTCCATCAATGGAGCATTGGAAAATAATCCTAGGTCAACACTAGACGAGGAAGGTATGGAAACACTTTCGATGGTAGTGTCGTGCTGGCCACTTTTCCTAACTTGCACGAACTAGGTTTTGCATAGCACGTTAACCCAACAAACACCCAAGATACTGACCCAGTAGAGCAAGCCCTGTCGACAATGCCAACATAGTAGGAGCAATCTCACCCGAGATATCTGTTTGATGGGTAACCACTGGAACAATGTTTCTGCGATTGTCGAGGGATTATAGTCCCTTGGCATGTGGCCAAGGCGCTCAACGAAGGCAATGAGATGGCTGGACGGTGGAGTTAGCCTTGCATGACTGAGCACAACTATATGTTAGCCCGCACAACCTAACCTTGTTCTCAACCTCACAACCGATGCAACTTGTGAGATGCAGCTGACTTGTACTAACAGACCGTTTGTGAATTAAGTTGTGACTTAAGATAGTACACATAGGAGGATATATGCATATATTCCAATGACACTTTCTCAAACATTCATCTACTGATTACAATATAACATCAGGAATTTAATCAATATTTTATCATCATATAGTAATAAAATAACAACCATTCACATAAACATTCATAGCATCAATAACCCATTCAAACACAAGGGATAACGTGGAAACCCATCTAGGAAAAACCACCAAGGTGCTCTTCATCTGGCATGAGAAAAGGATATAGCACCGTGTAGTCTAGAGGATGCAAGCTGATCTTATGATATGTCTTTATGGCTCAGAATTCTGGTTCTCATGCTCTCTGGTTTGTTCTTCTACCCTACTTTCTCCTAGCAGTCTGTGCGCACAACAGCCAAATTCACGGCTCAACAACCTCGTATCACTACGAGACTCTTCCTGAGTCTTATCTTCCTCTAATATCTATAGAATTAGAGAAAAATGGTGTCCTTCTCCATGGATCGCTCATGAACAGCCAAAAAAAAACTATTAATCACCAACCAATGATCAACCATTACCGAACTAAGGACCAACCCTCTAACTATTGAATCCCTCCTATTTATATTATTTTACATGACCACGTAGGGTCGATTGCATACAGGAAGTCCATTAACTATCACCATCAGCCGCCCCTCAGGATGCAGCTGTGGTGATTATGACTTGATACAAGGCACTATTGGCCTAACTTACAAATATTCGCTTGTACATGTGTTGCTGTAGGCTTACGCCACCTTAAACTACCATGATCTGCACCTATTAATTTCTAGCCCTTATCAACTGCATGCCCATGTGCTCACCTTTCCTTCATTGTGTGCATCTCCATTATACCTGCACTAGTCCTTTTCTTCTTTCATGAGCTTCCTTTCTTTCTGTCGCACGCGCGGTGCACCTTCTTTTTCTTGTGAATGAATCCTTCCTTATGGCCCTTTCCCAGGCCAACAGGCCCCCAACACTCACATGTGGTTCATCCTGAGGCATGAAGAAATGGACATAGGAGGTGGTGCAACCTGCAAGGCCATCTCTTTGCTGTTTTTTTTTTTTGGTGTTGTTTCCTGCACTGCGGCCTCATCCCATACTTAGAAAAAAATATTTTTAGACTACAAAACTTTAGTCATACAATTTATTCCTTGGAATTATTTGAAGAGTCTGTTCTTCTCGGTCCTCTTCATCCTCCTTTTCCTCTTCATCTTGTTTTTCCACTTCTTGTCACAGTCTTGTGGGTCATTCTTGAGCTACGCCAGGTAGACAGGGAGTCTGTAGCATGGTAGTTGCACTATCATCTTTCTCCATTTTTGGTAGAAGTGCCCAACTGGTGATCGCATGTGCCATAGATATGAAATTTTAAGAATGAAGCATTGTACATATTGAAAACCAGAAAAGTTTTTGAATTCAAGGGGGTGATCAGGGACGAATGAGCCCCAACTTTCGATCAAATTAGTCACAACATCACAATCTACAAGCCATATCTAGCCACGTGGCCCTTCTTGGAAGGAGACATCTGCCCACTTGGTCCTTCTTGGAAGTCAGCATCTTCTCACTTGGTCCTTCCACACATTCAAGCCTCACCTAGATTTCCAGAAGTTGGGCCTATTCACCATCCCTACAGAGTTAGTGAAGTGGGGAAAAAACTCAGATCCCCACCGGGTTCATTTCGGGTGCCGTAGTCAGGGCTACTAACCAACTAAAAAAGAAATAGGCAAGGATGTCTTCGCCCGAGACTTCTAACTTGATCGAATTAACTTGTAGACTGATAATGTCCTCATTACTCCCATCTTTAGAGATAACCCACACATTGAAGGTTGCAGCAAATGCTTTATCCAGTAGGGCTACTCGCCATGGCGCACCCCAACCCATCTGTAAGTGGTGCTCAAGCAGCACGACAAAGTGATGTTGGCTCTAGGCATGCCCTTATTTTATAAGAGGAGCATTGGTTCTCATGCCATCCTGACTTATCCAGGTTCATCATTAGGACAAGACCCTCCTCTGGTGCACCATATCTGCCTCTCATATTTTCTATGATTAACCATGCTGTCATTTTCTTGCATTGACAACCATGATCGAGTATTGATGTGGTGGACGGTCATCGTCACAGAGTTTCCTATACCTGATGAGCTAGTCATTCTGTCCAAGGCGATTTCTTGTCGCGAATGGAAAATCTTTGTTGAATCCTCATGCATTTAATGGTCCGTTAGTGTCTTCCAGCTATCTACGACCTCCCGCTATTTTTCTCTTAGCTCGTTTGTTGGCAGTTATACAGTGCACCATTTTTCAGCAAAAATTCATTTTCCTACGCCAGGTTGCTCTGGAGATGCTTCTCTTGTCGCTTTTATTCCCCCCCCCCTTTTTTTTTCTTGCATGCCTCGACCTTACTTCCTTGCACAATTTTAAGCTACTGACATCGGCTTAGGCTATGCATGAGGACAAACCTTGTCTTGGAATGTCTTCACCATCTATTGAACCTTAGCAACTTCCTCTGCAACTTCTTCTGCTTGTGCAGCCAACTGCTCATTACGATCGGAACAGACATGTTCCAATGGTTCTTCCTCTATTAATTGTATTATGTCTTGAAGTTTTTGTTGCACAGGCTAAATAAGGTCTGTGAGCTGCTTGGATTCCAACTGATGTGTTTCTACCTCAGATTCCCTAGTCTGTTCTTGTTTGCGAAGGGTTTGCACTTATTTTTGCAATCTCTTGATCTCTGCATTTTTGGTGACCTTCTGTCGGAGGGGTAGCTTCCTCATTTCTTCCTTTGTAGTGCTGATTTTCTCATCTACCTCTTGCACACTCTTCCTAATTTCCTCAGTTGTTTCATATTCAAGCAGTGCTCCCCAAATGGTAGAGACAACATCTGTTGCCTTTGCGTAGAGTGCTTCGCCTTCTTTGATTTTATTAGTAGCTTCAGATGCTTCTCTTCTTCTTTCCTCAAGCACCTTCGAGGGTGTTCTTGGCATCTGTTTAGCTTGTAGCTCTTCCAATTGCTGCCGAAGATCTTGTGTGATATTTGCGAGGATGGTTACTTTAGCCAGGGAGTCTTCATATTCTTGTCCTACTTTTGGCGGGAATGCTGCAATGGCATTCTTGATAGTGTCCACTAATATGACGCAGCTTTGTTCATGGGCTAGTATTTTCTGTTCTTTTTAAGCAAGAAGGGTGATGCGCCATTGAAGTTCTTTCTATTTCTCCTTCAAGAAGGCCTTGTGAAACTTTTCCTTTCAATGTTGTTTTATTGCTTGATAAGCAACAACATTTTCCCTCAGCCAGATTTTGGATGTGGTATCTTGCTGAATTTCATAGAATTCATTCATGTCTAGCTTAGAGAAGTCTATCTGCGTAATGTTGTCATCAGGACCTACACTTGTCTCTGTTTCTGCCTCCAGTGCCTGCCTTTGAATCATCACTTTGATTATCGACACTAAATCTAGTGTAACTAGGGGAATACTGGGATCAACACCATATGTCTCGGCCTCCATAGTGGCTTTGACATCATGGATGGCCTCTATTAACTTATTGAGATGGCACTCAACTTGGGTAGAAATGTTTAGTTGTTGTTTCCTCTTACTGGCGTGGTTATCTTGCATGACTTTAGAAACAATGTCGATAAGTTCCTGCACATCATATTTAGTCAATGTGTTCATGTTTGATGTTCTGTTGAATTTCTACTTCTTGCAGGATGACTGGCCCTCTTCTTGTTGTGTGTGCGTTTGTGTCTGTGCATGCTCTTGAATTGGAAGGTGCTCTGATGCTTGATGGTACAAGTAATCAATATCATTATCATCCTCATTATGTTCTTACGATTGATCATCTTGGTTGTCGTCTCCTTCATGCTCTTCACCATGAACTTGGTGAAGCGGTGGTTCTTCTGCATTCTGCTCTTAAGGTAGTGACTCTGCTAGTGGGCCGCATCATTCCTCTAGCCAAAGGTTTATAATTACATCCATGTCCTCGTTTTTCACCATGAATTCTGCATGGTGCACCTTTTTAATTGGGTCCTTTGTTGGTAGTAGGATTATATTATGCGCTTCAGCTTGAAACTTGATAAATGATGCGTACCTGTGCACTGTCGCAACATGGATTCCATGGGATCAATGGACAAGATCACGCAATGCCTCTACATGTAAAAGTAATTCAATGTTGTTATCCTTTTTCCGACTGGTGTCTACCTTATCTTCCCACAAACTGTGGTACTTTTCACCAAGGAAAAGTAGCAAGACATCCATCTAGATGTAGTCCGGTGGGTTACCCCACACAATGAATGAAATCAAGATCAACAGCCAGGCATAATGGAATTTGTAGGCGGCCTTGTGCTGAGCTTGCATCACATCATCTATAAGTTTGTTCAACAGGGACCATGACCAATTGAATACTCCTCCTAGAGCACATAAATCTGCGAGTTCCACTTTCGCTACCGAACATTGATTGGGTCTCATCTTGTGTAGCATCTTATAAGATAGTATCTTTGCAGTGACACACACACTTTTGTCCTGGATGGGCCCAATCAAGAAGCCCCAACCTGCTTGCTAAAGATTACACTTCCTCTTGATAGGGCTAATGTCTTGCTTGGCCAAGTATGGCTCAGGATCGTCGCCTTTGTTTGGGAGGCCAGTGATCCTTGAAATTAACTCGACGTTGACTGGATATGGCTGATACAACCATAGGAATCCTTTGTGAAAGCAGACCAACAACTGCTTCATGTATGTATTGACTTGCATGCTATGGCCAAAGTGAGGCATAAACAATATGTTTTTTAGACCTGCATGGGAGAGTCCCTCGGCCCACTCCATTGGCCTGAGCACCTGGGCGTCACTTGTGGTGGATTGGTCCATGACCAGGTATCTGTTATTTGCAATCCTTCCAGTCCAAGTGTCAAATTCCTCAAACTTCAGCCTAACCAACCCAAGCAGGATATCTTTTAGCAAGGGGATGTCGATAGGAATTTGCGTCACTACCATAGTAGTCACTACCTTCTTTGGGAGAGCCCTCTCCTTTGCGTCGGTTCTCCTTGGATGAATGTAGTGTGGGAAATCTAGATCACCTTGCTTTGATTCTAGCCCTATTCATGGTAGTGAGTCTTGTTCCATGACATCCTCTGCTTCTTCGCCAACAGGTACCTTTCCTCACTCATCCGAAGCGGCTGTAGCCTTGCGTTTTCTACACTGCGGTGGTGGTGGTCCGGACACCTCTCTTGGTTGGTTCTCACTGGGATTCCTCAGCTCTTTGTTAGGCATGATAGCTACTTATTGTTTCCCCAGAGAAACTGGTGTTCTCTAATATGGGTTAGGCAAAACACGTGAACCAAGGTTTGGAATGGTAGCATGACCATCCCCTCTGACATGTTGTTTGCTCATTCTTGCCATGGGGTCAATCTCTAGTTGCTGCTTGTGGTTGTTGTACCTTGGGAAACTGAATTTCTTCTTCCTCTTCAATAGGGAAACTAGAGATAATAGCTGGATTTGATGCCTCACTTTCACTGGGGATGTTAATTACCATGGACATCAGCATAATTGAATAAGGAAGGTAGGGTTTATTTCTCTAATTGCATGTATCTAGTTTTCTTAGGTATCACTGTGTGTAACAGAATGCTTGATGGGGAGGCCAAGTATTTATATGTCCCTCTGCATACTGCAATCATCATTTGATAGGAGGGTGAGGTCTAATCAATCTCTTGGGTTTCTTCTACTGACACATTCTTTATTAACTTATGCAACTCGCTTTACGGGTTGTACCTGTCGGCAAAGTTATGCTAGTTATTCTGAGGACAGGTGATGGGACCAAAATGTATGCCTCCCTCTTCCTCATACTGCATCAAATTAATGTCACTTAGCTATCACAACTGCCAGAGTATTTGTCATAGATTTGTAGTTTAATGCCGACCATCATGTCATTTCCACTTTTTGCATCCTTTTATCGCTTTTTTCTTTGTCCCGTGCACTAACGGATTTTTTCTTTGGTCACTTTTTCCATGCAAGTGACTTTTTTTGTGCATATTCCTTCTTCTGTGCCGATTTCCTCTTCCACGTAACATTCTTGGCCTGCGTAGATTTCTTCTATACCCACCGCGTGCTTCCTTTTCCTTGCTTGAGCTTGTGTGGTGACTTGATTCTTACGTGTTTCGTTACTTGCGCTTATCTCTTGTGCTTTTATGCTGGTTTTGTTGTAGTCCTGCAACAGAATAGGTTACGTCCTTTGGCCTCTCATATTTTTTTTTAGAAACATTCTAACCCAGGATGTTATGTGTGTCGTATAACGGCTTCAAGCGATTGTCGTTCACCATATTCATGACCTAGGTAACATCTATCTTCTGGAGTTTTAGTATGCCCGCATCAGTGATGTGCATGATCCTATATGGCCCTAGCCAATGTGTCTTTAGCTTTCTTGGGTCCTTGAAAAAATTTCTGTGATACAGTAAGAAAAGTCCTCCTACTTCGGATGGCTTAACCCTGATATGTTGATCATGCCATACCTTTTTTCACTACTTACTTGGTTTAACATATGGTCGCTGGGGTATTTTCATTTTCCCTAACTCTCCCACTATTCCCATCATTTCCGAGAAGTTGGTACGGAACAGGTCCCGATACTTATGCAGTAGATCCATGATCTTTGTACCTACTTCATCATCTCAATAATCTATGATATTTGTGAACTTTGGGTTCTTTGTTGATCTGATATGTACTTTCTTGATTTTCAAGGGATGGAGGAACTGATCACTTGAATTGTTACTTCCTTCTACCTCTCATGTGTCCTATGATTATGATATCTTGATGTTAGTCAGATCAGCATCTGGGTCTCCAGTTAGACTGTACTACTGAATGGTTGTGCTGCATTCATGAGAATTAACTTATTTGACAAGGATCTCAGTAACTATCTTCTCCTTTACCATCTGAAGCGCAACATCAATTGTAGGGTGCTCATCAGAAAATTCATATGTATGCACAAACTACTTAGCGAGTCTTCCCCAATCTTGGGTTCCTTGTCGCGACTCCATAGAGGTATACCAGGTTCTAGGTGTCATTTCCAGTGTGTGTATGAAACCCTCATAGCTGGGTAGCTCCCTTGACTCATTCTCCACCCGCCGCATAGACCTTGTAACTCTTGAACACCTTCTCATAGAGACTTCATGTAATCTATTTTGCCAACCCTCTAAAGCCTCTCCCGAGGTTGATGTACATGAACTCACGCATCTCCAGTTTTGGTTACCATCCGCATTCGGATTGATATAATATTCCTGCATAGCTGTGACATTGTATATTTGGTTGAGGTAGTCACCATGTCCCTCATTATAGACAGGATCGATCTATCTATGTCCCTCTAATGGATTGATGGGTGATACTACCCTCATTTTCTCATCTTTGAATGAGAGGAACCTTTTCTTGAAATTTATGATGGTCTGATTGTCTATGGCCCAATCTATTCCTAGTAGAGTAGGCTTTGGGTTCATATCATCAACAATTTTAATGACTTCAAAGTCTGCAAATGTGCACAATCCTTCGACATCGATGGAGACATTGCTCAATCGACCAATGGGTAGGACCTTCTCCTGATTGGCAAGTCACAACTGGATAGGAGACCAGTCCAAGCATGGCTTTCCCATAATTTCACAAGTTTGTCGTGTCAATATATTGACATCTAAGCCCAAATCCAAGATGATATAATCCATGTCGTAGTCACCTGTCTGTGCAGTCATCCTCAACTCGTGACCATTTTTAAATTTTTTTTGTACTTGGTTAACTTTCTTTCTAGGTCATGGTTCTATAGGTATCTCTTTTATCATTGCTTGTAGTTTTGCAATAACATCTTTATCTTGCATTAGCATTAAACAACTTGATAGAAATGTTCTTAGCTTACTAACCTTTGGTGGAACATTCTTCTGGAATATGCGTTGAAACCGTTTAGGAATTTCCTTGACTTCTGCAGATGTTGATGGGACTTCTGGGCCTATAAATCATGATTGTATGTCCTATAATACTTCCTTCTATTTTTGGATGTTCAGTGGCTCCTTTTTTTGCGCCGTTGGTATTACTTGTGGCTACGGTTGTTCTTTTGGTTTATCCTAGTCTGCTCTAGTCATCGTACCTCCTCAAGTTACGACAACGACGTTCAGGTCTCATGTTTTAGCTACAATCATATGAAAATTCACATTTGGATTTGGGTTCAGGTTCTGTGCAGGGTTAGGTCCTGCAATGGTCCTTTCTCGACACTTTGCGATTTGCTGAGGACATTGTTGGACATTATGGTCATGTCCCTTATAGTATGACTATGTCTTCGCAGGATATAAAAAATCTCTAGCATAGTGACTTGGTTTTCCATAGTTATAGCATGTAAATTGACCTCTTCCTCTACTAAATACTCCTCCTCCACCTCTTCCTTTGAAGTTTCTGCTACCCCTTCCTTGTGGGTGTGGTTGCTGTGGTGGGTACTGGTTCTTTTGGTAGTGTGGCTGTAGGGGTTTTGTTGCGCGCATGACTACTGAGGCACACACTGTGGTTGGTACTGATTACGTGGGAACTGTGCAGGATGATACAAGGCTTGTGCCTGTTCATCCTAAGCGAAACCTTCATTTTTCATTAAGTAGGTGTCGACAGTCTTTTCTTTCAAGAGTTTATATGATCTACAATCTTTCTCATCATGTCCTACTGATTTACAAAATTTATAGAAGAGGTTTGCAGGGGTACTTACAACTTTTTGAAGATATAAATATTCTTCATCATGATGGCCTCTTGACTGGAATATGTGACACCACTCTATCCCATGGCCATTTAATGGGTTGGGTGCACCTAATGCGATGTAGTTCATGAAGGTTAGACAATTATCCTTAGCATGTCCATCCATCCTAAATTTTGTGCACCATAAATATTCTTGTGCTTCTTTACCCTTCTTGATGTCTTGAAGTTGTATCGTCAGATTGGCCAGCTGCAGCTACATATGCACCATCCCTGTGGCACTGCCACCAATGGGCGAGGCCTCTAACTTCATTGCCAGTTCTAGTGCTTTTTTCAACGATTCAATCTTCTGCTGCATTAATGTCCCTTGGATGTGTGGTAGCAACACAACAATAAACCGCTCTTTATGTTTCACATTGGACATTTGGAAGCTTACCGTGTCCATCAGTGTTTTAAACCACTGGTCAAAATCCCATACCATCTTTGTCAGTTCTTGTTTGATTTCTTTGATCTTGGTAATACACTACGACTCCGATCCAGGTTTCCTGAACTCAGAGATCATTGCGACTTGGATCTCTTCAAGGGTATTTTGTGGTGTTTCAATTGGTGTGACACATAACTTTATGAACCAATCTAGGGTGCGACCCCTCAAGGTCATGATCATCTATGTCTTCTTTATATTTTCATTATGGAATAAACACACCATCCAAATAGCTTCATAGAGGAACCAATGCTACTCTGGGTCTTTCATTCCATTTCCATTGAATGTGGGTAACCGAACATCCATCGTAGCCATTGCATTGGCGTCGGGGTTTTTGGGACAGGATTCCAAGGGGGTGTACCTTCTCATGCACTGGTCACAAGGCTAGCACTATTCATTTTAGCAGTCCTTTCTGGGGATGGAACTCTAGATCTTACCTCTGGTGATATTGCTGGTGTTTTGTAGTTGCATCCTGACCTAAATGTCTCTATAGAATCCTCAGAATCTTCTGGTCCTTCTGACATCGAGCTATAGTCCTCCTCTTCGTCGCAAGACCCTTCATCTTTGTACAATCAAAGTTTGTGTTCGCTCTCCTTGAACAAACTAGGATTTCATCATTCCTTTTCGGTTTTCCTTCTCTTTCCTGATATGAATATTCTTCCACTCCTTAGGTTTCCTACTTCTAGTTCAGGTTCTATTCTTCCAGGGAACATTTCAACTCATCCTTTCCCATCCTCTCAATAGGTTATCTGCGACATAGCCTCCTTCTTAGACATGCCACTCAATTACTTAGCTGCAAAATACCTTTCTCATAGGCAAGCATTTTTATCCATGTACTGATACATAACAAGTATCTTCTTCGGAGTCCTTGGAAAAAATTTCTTTCAGCTTCACTATATGAGGTTATAGTGTCTACTGCAAACTCAGTAATATATCCTTGCAATAGACTATCAACCCCAAAATTAAAAACTCTAGAAATGGTGTTACTTACACTAGTTACATCATGAACCAACTGATTACTCCACTCGACAGTCTCTCTTCTCTGAAATTTTGTCTGCTTAGTTGTCAATATTGACAACCATTCATGAAGTAAAATGGGGAAATCAGCAATGAAGATCTCATGAATATCAGAATATTTATATTCGTCTACCCAGTTCTCTGTGCTCAATCGTGTCCCTACGCTCTCTTCTTGCGCGAATGCTAGTGTTTTAGAATCCATCTAGTCTTCTACTCGTTCTTCATCGAGTGGTGCAACATTTCCCTCGTTTTGATCAATAAGGTCCTAACAACAGAACCATTTGTTGGCCACTTTTCCTAGATTGGACGACCCAAGTTCTATGAATCCCGTCAACCCAACAAACTCTTAAGATACTGGCCCAATAGAGCAAGCCCCATTGAGAACACCTGCAGAGCAGGCGTAGTCTCACTCAAGATATTTCTTCGATGGGTAACCGTCGGAACCATGTTTCCGTGAGTGTCGATGGATTATAGTCCCTTGGCACGTGGCCAAGGCACTCAATGAAGGAAACAAGATGGATGGATGGTGGAGTCAGCCTTGCACGATTGAGAACAACTATATGTCAGCCCACACAAACTAACCTTGTTCTCAACCTCACAACTTGTGAACTTGTGCGACGAAGCCGACTCGTACTAACAAACCATCTGCAACTTAAGTTGTGACTTAAGATAGTACGCACAGGCCAATATATGCATATATTCCAACGACACTTTCTTAAACATTCATCTACTGATTGCAATACAACATCAGGAATTTAATCAATATTTTATCATCATACAGTAAGCAAATAAAATCCATTCACATAAACATTCACAACAGCAATCACCCATTCAAATAAAAGGGATAATGTGGAAACCCATCTGGGAAAAACCACCAAGGTGCTCTTCATCTGGCATGAGAAAAAGATATAGCACCTTGCAGTCTGCAGGATGTAGACTGCTCTTATGATATGTCTTTATGGCTTAGAATTCTAGTTCTCATGCTCTTTGGTTTGTTCTTGTACCCTACTTCTACTCCTAGCTGTCTACGCACACAGCAGCCAGATCCGTGGCTCAACAACCTCCTATCACTACGAGACTCTTCCTGAGTCTTCTCTTCCTCTAATATCTATAGAATTACAACAAAATGGCGTCCTTCACTATGGATTTCCCATGAACAGCCAAAACAATAAATATTAATCACCAACCAATGATCAACCATTGATTAACCATTACGAAGCTAAGGACTAACCCTCTAACTATTGAATTCCTCTAACTATTTATACAATTTTACATGACCACGCATGGTCGAATGCATACAGGAAGTCCGTTAACTATCACCATCAGCCGCCCCTGCAGCTACAGTTGTGGTGATTATGAATTGACATGAGGCACTATCAACCTAAATTACAAATGTTCCCCTGTACGTGGGTTTCTACAGGCTTACGTCGCCTTAAACAGCCATGAGCTGCACCTGTCTCTTTTCTATCATTATCACCTACATGCCCATGTTCTTGCCTTTCGTTCATCGTATGAATCTCCATTCTTCCTGCACTGGTCCTTTGCTTCCTTTGCAACCTTCCTTTCTTTCTGTCACACACATGGCGCGACTTCTTTAGATTTTCACATGACTCCTTCCTTATGCCCCTTTCCCAGGCCAACATGTCAGCAATAGGGAGGACATGTTCCAGAGTGGCTAGTCCATTATGATCATAATACATCATTTGGTCGATGGTCATGATATTCACATCATGGTGGAACACCAAGAGGCAAAATACGGTAGAGGAAACGAATCGAATTACATACATATAACTACGTCCAAGGAGAAGTTTGTAATCGAGTTTGGCATTGACAACGTCAATGTCAATCTACATGGTTTTTTGGGATAACTTGATGGGGAAGTTTGTGAGAATTCCCTATGGTTGAGAAGCATGACCATCATAGACACGAAGGGAAATTGTGGAAGGTTGAAGGGTTGGGGATCCAATTTTCTACCAAACAAAGCTTGACATAACACTGGTGGATTCTCCCTCATTGATGATGCATCGATGAATGACCAAATTTCGAATCATGACAGGAACTTTGAAGGCGATGGACGATGGCATTTGGGGTTCTCCTTGATACAAGTTGAAAGTGATCAACCAGGAATCAGAGGGATCGACAATACCTAACGTGGAAAGAAAATCTTTGCTTTGCGAAGGAAACTTTTTGAGGAATTCTAGAGTGAACATGGCCGAGGGAGACTGGGCCAAGTCATCGACTATACTCTAGTTGAAAGTGACTATGGTAGTGGGTTTGTTTGTGATGTTACACAAAGGGAACTGTGGGACTTTGGAAGTATCACCCATAGTGGGTCTTGGAAAATGAAAATACATATCAAGAGTAGTGGAGGTAGATATCACTGAAGGGTTAACGGCTTCTATGGTGGAGCCATACTGGTTTTGTCGAGTTTCAAGGTTGACATTAGACGATAACGTCATAAGGTGATGGACACCAGGATTAATGGGTGGATCTTGAGAAGTGGTTACAGTGTTTTTTGGTTCCAAGGGTTGGGTTGCAGCCATCCCTTGGTTTGGTAAGGGGTTTTGCAGCACCATAGGTGAAGGAACTTGGGGTGTAGGGTTTTGTTGTGCTAGAGAATCCATGTGTGGAACACATTGATTATCAGTTTGGAGTAAATGGAAGATGCGATTCATATTGGTACACTAGTGTGTACGATGGTTGTAAGTGTTACAAATGGCGTATAGATGGTTAGTCCGTACCTAAGGGTTCTTCCCAGCTTTAGGGGGACACTGGGGATTTTGTGCAAAGCAATTTTATTCCTTGTTGTTCAGATGGTTGGGTTGTTAGCCACCTCCTTGAGGTTGGTTTCCCCGATTCCTACCCCTCTTTCTTCTTCCTCGCCCTTTTTGGTTATAGGGTGTGGGTTGATTAGGGGGTTTCTATTGAGCATAGCCCTTCCCTTGGGGAACAGGAGGAGTTGAGGTTGGAGAAGGTTAGGTTGCAAAGGTGGTGGGTAGTAGGTAGGGGCAACTAGAGGGGATGAAAATCCTACCCTCTGGCCATTAGACGTAGGGTACAAGAAATTTGGTCTGTGAACATGAGGAACTAATGTAGGAGACGCATAGGATGATGTGGCTTCGGAATGAGCCATTACGTAAGAAAAATTAGGGGCGTAACTAGGTTGGGAAACACTGGGGGTGTTACCAAAATGAGGTGGCATCGAAGGAGACGTCATGTAAAAGGGGGGATGCTAAGTAATAGAGTCAATGACTCCATCAACAGCATGGGATGCCCTTGACATATATCAATGTGAGGATCCAGCATGAGGAGCATCAAGTATAATGGTATACAAATAAGCGGATTGGGTGTATATGAGATCAAACTATTATTCCTTGAGGATGTATTCTTCCTTTGATTGTGGGCTCTTAGATGCAACATCCTTGGTGATAGGGGGGAGTAAGGTTTTGGGAAAGAGATCTAGGAATATCATATCATCTAACTGGATCTTACACAAGCTATGACTATGATGCCATTCATGGATATGATATATGATATGGGTAGCTGTTTTCTATAGATACGATAATAGAATTTCCACACCCTCATCATAATGAATGAGCAACTAAAAGTATTAGAGAAAAATCAAGGATAATGAGTAAAATTTTGGGTAGGTGGCATGAGGCAGTTCGATATACCACTTGGATACAACACTTGTGACTGTGCGCTAGAATAGTAGCAATCAGATCAAATCATCCACTACGATGTTAGATGAACACCATAAGTGGAATGACATAATGTGTTTTTGGGGGTCCTCTCCTGCCTTTCCTTCAAACTTAGGGATGTATGAAGGGAGTTTGGTAGGAATGTGAGGCCATAGTGGGTTATGAAGAATGGGGTCATTTGTCAACCATTCCAAATTAGGCAGCTTGAGGCTAGGCATAAATGGTAGAATGGAATTGAGAGTAGACCAGGAATGGCCAACAATGGTGCCAACGCTAGTAGGAATGTAGTTCCCATGGGTAAATGGGGGTGGATAAGGTTGACCTATGAAAATAGGAGTAGTCACTAGGATGGTAGGAATAGCCAAAATGGAAGTGGAATGGGCACTACTTCCATGCATGAATGGTGGTATGGTAGGAACCACGGTGGATGGAGTGGGGCCACAACTAGTGGATAGCGAACAAACAACTGTGTGTGCGGTGGTGAAGGGCCCACTAGGATAAGGACCTATAGGTATAAAATAAGGGATAATCAGAATGATGGGTGGAACTGACATAGGACCACTATCAATCATCCTCCCTTGAAAGGGGTTAGGATGTGCACCAACCATGGGGATAGATGGGGTGGTGAACAAATTTTGTTCAGATTGATAGGAATCTGAATCAGACTCAGAAGTAGTGTATGGGTTTGAAAGTGGTGAATGATGTCAAAAATGGATCCCACAGTGTCACTTTAAGGAAATGAACTAAGGGGTATTCCCCCTAAGTCTATGCGAGTAGCATGTTGGAGAAATGATGACATGATGGTGTACTGTGTAATGAATGTAGGAGTAAGAGTATCAACTATAGGCTCAAAAACCCAACTACATCCGAGTGTGTAGAAAGAGAGTGTACAAATGGTGGCTCAAAGGCCAAAAAATATATCTAAAACTGAACAACAATGACAGGTTAGAGTAGGTGAGTCTACAAAAAAGTGAACACAAAGACAACAAGCAATACTATCTAGAAAGAAAATGATGCACTAACCTATGGGGTAAAAGTGCAAGAAAACTCCTAACTACAAGCTAGAAGCCCCTCTCAAATTATATCCTTAATAGGGCAATGAAATCCCAGTCATACAATATGAAATGGAAGAACAATAAGCTAAGAGAACCCCAGTATCGAGAGGGACCTTCGGGTAAAAGAGCCCTAGAAAGAATGGAAACTAGGCTACCTCCTTCATGACACGTTTGAAGTAGTTTCCTGACACTTCATCCCTTTGGACCTCAACACTCGGTATAACTCGACATGCACAAGGAGGACTATGAAGGGTTATCCTTCAAAGCAGAATAAAGTGCATTATTCCACCCTAAATTCTCGAACCCCTTCATTGTGGATTACTCTCACAGAGCGGGGGGACCTTTGATAAACCAGTCGTGACCATTGTTGATCCCAGTTTTGTCACTATTTTTGGTTGTTAATTTACTCTTTTGAAATCTATTTTGTCACCTTTTTGACATGTTTCTTGTCATTTAGTTTATCATTCATCCCCAGGTAAGAACGCATTCAGACGTTATGCAAGTCTTGGTTTATTTTTATTATTTCGTTATTTTACTAAGCAATTCTGTGATATTTGGAAAAATGTATGATATATGAATTTGTTTTTTAGATCATAGTCTTTAAAAGAGCCAACATTGGACACACATTCACTCTAGATACACAGAGCATATCCAGCTCGCCATGCATCCTCTTGATTAGCTCGTGCACTGTTAGTTGGCATATTCCTAGATGATTAAAGCGTAAAACGGTCTTTAACTATTCTGTTGTCGACACATTTGATGTTACAATGGAAATTTATCTAAGAAGGATTTCCATCCTGCCTTCTACATTTGACACCACGATCCAAGTCCACGTCAATGAGAATCTATATGCCACAGCATGCACGAGGAGAACTGACGCACGAGAGAGATGGAGGAGGACTGTGTGTTGTCATATGGTTGTTTGTTCACTATAAAAGTCGACTATTTTTAGGAGTGGTTGAAAAATGAAAGGGTCAAACTAATCATCCTTGTAAACATTATATATAGTCGCCTCCAAGCGAGAGAACAGTTAGTTAGCTAGTTTGTAAATTTGTCAGTTGACATTAGAGAAGAAGCTCTATAAAAATTCTGTTATGAATGGTAATGTAAGTTCTATTTTTGCTGCATATACATGTCCTTGTTCTTATGAGTGATTGATTGAAGCACAACCCTGATTGCTGAGAGGTCGCCTCAACAACCAGTGGTCTCCATTTCTGTGTGTGTTGTTGTTATTTCCTTTCTCACAGATACGTAGTTTCTCTTTCTGTTTTGATTATGAAAATTGGTTTCCTATCAGTTGATATTGTTCATATCCTTTTTTCCTGTAGCATATGTTTAATTATGAGTCATGATGTGATATTAGTATAAATTATATTTCTTAAATTAAAGTAACCAGTCACGCGCGTAGTTTATTTCTAGTTTTCTTTTCACCTCTCCTTCCAGTTTCCCTTTCAGGTTAATGTCAAATGTTATGTTTTCAATTAGATAGAATTTAGTTAATTTAGTATCTTAAGTTTAGTTTGTATTTAGATTTAGTTCTATCAATTCTTGTTTAGCTCTATATTAGTTTCATTTATATTCTAGTTTGTTTCATTTCATAATAGGGAATAGTCTCTTTACAACCATAGACCAGTACCAGTAATCTCTTTGTTATTTCAATTATTAACTAGGTCCAATTACCGCCCTTTATGCATATTATTCTCATATGCATGAAATTAGCTGATATTTAGGTCATCTTGGCCATTTATTTCCTAATTTCCATTGCTTTCCTCATATGGACCATCATTTAGACCGTCCGTTTAGACTGTCATTCAACCCTTCATCCAGCCTTTCATATTCCCCATTCTGTTTTAAGTCTGTTTAAAGTTCTGTTTCATTAGATTTTGAATTATGTTCTGTTTTTTAATTAGACAATGGTTATATCTATAATTAGGACCTTATTCTATATCATTTAAAGTATCTATCAAGTTCCATCCCTATATTTCACCTCCTTTTACCGCAGTATGTTTTGAATTGTGTTTTGTTCTGTCTCTTTTGTTTCTGATTTCTTCATTCATTACTGTTGTAACGTTTGGTAATTATATCTCTAGTTTAGTTTAATTTATCTTTGTGTATATTGAGTTTAGAGTTATACATGTTAATTTCTAGAGAAGCACATCGGTACTTTGTAAATTGATCGTAGCACAGGACCCGTTCCCTTCACTTTGTGGTTACTGAAAGATTCGCAGAATAGGATTTAGAGGAGTTTTCTTGATTAAGTTTTCTATTGGCTTCTTTATCAAGTTTTCTTTATTAAGTTTTCTACTTTCTTCTTCTATTGAGTTTTCTTTATTAAGTTTTCTACCTGTTTATAAGTTATATTTTCTCTGCATTATTTTCATATAAGAGTTGTCTACTTGTAAAAGTAATCCTTAAAAGAACGTTGTTTCCTAATTAATAGATTAGTTGTTCATAACATTTTTTTCAGTTAAAGGTCATTTTATTATGGAATAAATCACAATATTTACTATCACATGTAATTGGACATTCCTTAGTTTGCATAAATTTGTAGAAGTTAAATTAGATTTTGTCCCATTCAGTTTCTTTACTTCTTTTGAAAGCCATTTTGATACTACTCCTTCTCTAGTTCCAATCACAATTGTTACAGCTGATTTTACCACACATGGTTGATCACACATTTATGTTCTTCCTTGTCCCTCTGCATACTCTTTGGACCCCATGGACCATTTTTGTACCTTTGATGTTTCCAAGATCATCCCTAAAAACATGCATTATTTGCCATACGTGACTTTTAAACCTATTCTCACGTATATATGCGGATATGATCCTCAAACCCACGTACATCGGGATGTGTGCAAAAGGTCAAATAGTTTTGGAGTTTTCCTTGATGTGGATTTGAGTCACTTGTCTCTTGGCCTTCCATATGCCTTGAAAATTCTTGGATTTGACCTTCCATTACCCCATTGAAGCACTATATAAGGAACCCTTTGGATACATTGAAAGAGGAGGAATTGAAGAGCAAGAAAACTATAGTCCATTGTTTCCGAAGCTTATACTTGAGTCTGCTTCGCTTTGTCCCTTGGATCACTTTTTGTTCTTCCCAAGATTTCCTTTGCTTGTGAGCTTGCTATCGAAAGATGGAGGATTGAAGTGGTGGAGGCCTAGGTGGAGGACTCGGTTTCTCTGGTTCGCAGACGTGCTGGCAGAGGTTGTCACTATTGTAATGTTTGATTTATAATAATAGAAACATCTTTTCTTGTCCAATAATGTGTATTTAAATGAGTATTGAATCCATGGATTCTTTTAAATTCTTATATGTTATTGATTATATATGCTAGAGTAGGTCTAACACCATTATATAGCATGCTTGTCTTGTTTGTTGAATGTTGAGAGAGAAAATTGCTAATACAAGCGAGAGTGGAAAAGCTCAACGGGGATCTACATCAACCATCAGGAATAAGGTATGTTTTGAGATCCTTTAGTGTTAGATGTTTTCTTTCTCTTGTATATGGGAAAGGATTGATTTCTACAGTTACTCTGTCTATTGTGGTACCCCAAGCCATAGGAAGTTTTCTCTGTAATAGAATTGGTGACCATACTAGGGAGTTCCTAGTCATTTCCTTTGGGGGTTTTATCAGCATTCAATGTTCTTAACTTGCTCTGATTTCTCTATTTCTGAGTCGGGTCTGGGGGCATGTTTTCCTAGTAGTGTCTGATAAGAGTAAATTTTTTCTCAACTTGTCTATTTACCTTCTTTTTATCTCTTTTTCTTCCTGTACACGAGTTTTGTCTTCATAGTCGTGTGTACACGTGATTTTTACTGGGATATCCACGTATATATGCGGGTTTTCTACACATAGTCACGTATGCCCTGAGTTTTTCCTTTTTGGGGAATATTAAGTGTTGCTGGGTGAGTTTGGATAATTGCTGAGTCTTCTTGGATGCTTCTGGAGTCTGTATACACCTTTGTTTCTGACCAGAGATGCGTTTTAGTTTGAATTTTTTGAGAATGTTCTTGTCATTTCATTTTCTATTTTTTGTTTTGGGATTAGTGCATTAGGTATCTTTTACCTTAGTGCTTTTCTTGGGTGCTTTATAATAGTGCTTGTAGAGTTTGGGGGTTGTAGATTCATACATTTGATTTATTATCTCATTTTAATTCAAAAAATACAAAAACATTTGCTTTTTGCATCATTACGCATTGTTGAATTTTGCATTTTGCATGGTACTTGCATTAGGTTTTCTTGGAGAAGTATTAGTTAGATATTCATATAGGAATGATTGCATATTCATTTGAAGGAAATTTTTTCACTTCACGTAGTAGCATACCCCATTTTTCATCTAACACAGTGCATTTGCATTGATTGTTAGGTGTACATTTTACTTCTTGTTGCGTCATAACATCATTAGTTGCATGACCATTTTCCCTTTTGAGTAATAAGCCAATTAAAATCAACACATAATAAAATGAATTACACTCTTTTCTTTTATAGGTTGCACCAAAAAGATTAGATTTTAGGGTCTCGGAATAGTTCATTGCGAGTAAATTCTCCAAGACCACTAAACGAAACATTTATGTGTCTGTCCAGGTGAGAGAGTGAAATTCCTTTATATAATTAGTGTTTCTCAGGATATTCCTCTTAGAAGGGAGTTAAGCATGAGGCAGTGTGAGTAGTTATTGATTGGGATGACCCCTAGTCATAATTGAGTAGCATCGGAGATATTTCCAGGATTGTATTCGTATCTGGGGGCTCTTTCGAGAGTTTTGGGCTTTGCTACCCTGCCCATACGGTCAATCCTACCCGGGACTGTTCGCTTGAGCATTGATTATATTGAGGTGACCTTAGTTGCATTACCTAGGTTATCGAGGGGGTACTTTGCAGAGGTTATTCTGTAGGTGCCTAGCCAGGTATGGGTCGAACAACACAGTTGCTATATGCATTGAAGCTGAGGGCCACTATAATTCGTTACGAACCTCTGGTTGTTGTGTATGGGAGTCTCAAGCCTCTCCTAGGTGAGACATATCTGCTTCATTCGGGAGCTCACATATCCTACCCTTGTTTTCTTGTGATTTGGCTTTACATTGTATAGGTGTATGCTCCGTGCACGCTAGTTTTCCTAGGGTTTGAGTAATTAGATTGAGTCTTTTTCATTTTTTGAGTCATTGTGGATTTAGGCATGGCACTTCATCATTCTTGTCATTTAGTAGGACTTCTGTCTTCCACGTCTTCTCCTCCTTTAGGAGAGAGAAATAGATAGTCCGGGAAGACTACTTCTCACATTGATTCACACACGATGGGAGATCATGAGAATGAGATTCGTGAGATGTATTCTCCACCTCACAAGGTTGGGGATGTAGAGTCTACTCCTATATATGATCCTTCACCAGAAATAACTTCACATTCTAGTTATGATCCCTCATTCATAGGTCACCGGTATTGGTTACCAGGTGACAAGAATCATCATGTACCCACAAGAACTAGTTATATTAGTTATGGCATGCCTGATATCCTTGCACAAAATACGACACATCATGCCGAGTAAGAAATTGAACCTAGCACTACGCTTGGGGGCACTCCTATTCCTTTCCATGCAGAGAGATTTGGGAGCACTAGTCACATTGCCCCTTCCATCCCAGTGGTGGAAGCTACGTCACATGTCTGTCCTAGACCTAGTGTTAGTAGTCATATACAGATACCAGAACTGAGATGAGTGACCATAGGGAACACCACTTACATCCCTTCACATGTCCCTTCATCCTCAAACCCTACTCCTTCAAATGAATTTTTGACAACCCTTCCTCCCCCTTATTCACACAGTCCTTCGGGATGGAATATCGCTACCAGCCATGTTCGTATTGCGACTGCTCGCACGGTAGTATCTCAGAGTCAAGTACCTCCCATTGTCTCGGGAGTTCATATTCCTGTTTCTGGATCCTCTCATGGTCTATCGTAAGGAGATCCCCATATCCCTAACTATGGAGCTTCTCATGGGACATCCCATGGGACACCTTATGGAGCTTCTCATGGACACTCTTATGGACCGCAGTATGGACAGAACTATCAACCCTATGGCATGGGTATCAACAACCTGCTTAGTCTTCTAATTATGGCTTTGTAGCACCACATAGTCAAGGTACACCACATCATAATGCTTCCATGCAGCCATACATAGGTCAAATGGGAGGAGGATATTATGTCCAAGGCCATAGTATTTATAGTGATCAGCCTTATATGAACCAGAACTATCAGGGAGCATGGCAGAGACCGGCTCAACCTAGGATCCCTTTCCTCGCAACATTGAAATTACTTGACTTATCGAGACTTATGAAGGATCCGGTATCTCATGACCTGGCTTGGCCAGATGTCCCTAACAAGCTTCCCTCAGAAATTCCCAAGTTCGAGGGAAAAGTAGGAGAAGATCCTAGTAAACATGTCACTACTTTTCACCTTTGGTTCTCTTCCAATTCCTTACATGACGACTCAATCCGTTTAAGGCTATTTCAATGCACCCTCACACGCACCCTCACCGGGCCTGTAGCAAAATGGTATATAGAGTTACCAAGGGGGGCATTCATTTTGTTAGATGACCTTGCCATGACTTTATTCAATCACTTTCAGCTACCTGTGTGTTACGACGTTGGTATAGAACTCTTTTCAACATTTTGTAAAGACAAAGCCACACATATCTTAGATCACATTGAAGAGTGGCATAGATGGAAGAGATTGATTAAAGCCTTTATACCATCGAAATTTCTCCATGAGTGATTCCTCAAATTGTTGTTACCTTACATCACAAAGGATGTTTCTACATCTGGAGTCCAAAATGAGGAACAAGCAATATTTAGGGCACAGGATTTGGATTTGATCTATGCTCAATCTAGACTTTTGTATGAGATCATACCTAGCACTCTGTGTTCTAGTTTCGATCCCAAGATCAAGCCTAGACCACATGCCGATGGCATTGTGGGTTGTACAAGTGCCAAACCTGTGGATTTGGTTGTGAAACAAGTGAGCCAATTTTCTATTAATCAATCTGCTTTAGGACAAGACACGGCTTCGTCTCAACCCACCCAAATGGCGAGTGTACTTTTCAGGCAATTGTTGGACCAGAAGGAAAACCAACAGCCCAAAAGGAATAAGAAAAAGGGTAAAAATAATCATATGGGTGGGAACAAGAACGAAAATGCTAAATTTTAATAACAAGAAAGCCCGCAATGCTGGGGGGGACAAGTAGTCTAAACGTAAGGTAAAGTTTCCTTGCAAATTATGTAAGGAGGACCACCTCACTCACTTGTGCCCTCATATGGAAGATGCCTTGAGAATCATAGCACAGGGCCCAGCTGTGCTAACCAATCCTTTACCCCATAATCAAAATATGAACTCAAGGACCAATGATCCTCATTGTGCATCAGGCGAAGATCAAAATCCACCAAAAGCCAATACTGGTCATGGTTGAATCAACATGGTATGTGCTACTAAGGTTGTGACTCGTGTGAAATATTATGGTTCGTCACAACTGGACCTTGGAAAAGAACCCGCTCCACCTGAGAGCCCTTTGCGTATCGAAAACCCTATGGATAAACTTGAAATTGTACCTCGCATTCCTAAGGGATTCCTAAAGCATTCGGGGCACAATCCTAATCCCTGAGCTACCGAGAACTATTCCATTTTCAAGGATTTGGGCCAAAATCCTTGTGTGATGTCTGCACTTGAAGTACTTTAGAGTTGTCCTCCACAAAGGAAATCCTTTCTTTCGGCTCTTGGGATTAATGATGATAACTCTTCTTCCGTCATCAAATTTGAAACCATGGGACTACAACCTCACTTGCCTTACTACATGTCTCTTTTGATTCATGTAGAGTGTCTTAATATGACCGTCAAATGCACTATGATTGATGAAGGCGTTGCTGCTTCCGTGATGTCTTTTTCATACTGGAAGGGTTTGGGTTCTCCCGAGTTGTCTAAATCTGCTACCATGTTGACTGCCTTTGATGGTAGATCATTTCAGCCGCACAGGATTCTTCTTTCTCTTAAGGTCTAATTGGGATGGAAGACCGTCGCGATCGAGGTCGAGGTGGTTGATGCACCCCTTGACTACAATCTTTTACTGGGATGGAATTGAACGTATAGTATGCAAGCCATAGCTTCTTCTCTATTTCGAGTAGTATTCTTTCCATTTAGTGGGAATATTTTTACGATTGATCAAACATCATTCCATAATCCAAGTGTTAGTGCATCATTAGGAGCTTCTATCCTGATTATCGATCATTCTCAGCCGGCAACTAGGAGTGTGGGTGTGGGTATGTATCCATCTCTTATGGGGACCTTTATTTGTCCTCCGCCCATTCTTATGATTGGATCTAGTTTCGGTGGAGCTTCATCTTCATTGAATTCAATGTATTTTTCCACTACCCATATGGAAGATCCTTGGATTCTTCCTTCATGGAGGCCTTCGAATGGACCTATCGAAACAGATGTGTCATTTCCTACATGAATGATAGCATATCAAGCGAATATTGATTGTGTTGCAGAGCCTAGTCCTTCCTCTTTGCAGATGGAGGGGGAGGACCCATATGTGCTACCTGCATGGGCAGTTGAGTCCTCTCACACACATGATTTCCTTGGTGATGTTTTTCCATTAGATGAAGCCATTATTGAGGCCATGTCTAGGGTTGAGCCACCTTGGGAAGAGTTACACCATAGATCCTATTTTCTTCCTGAGCTTAACCCTATGGAGCATGAGGACTTTAGGGAGATTCTTAGTGAGAATATTGGTAGTCCCGTTGTTCCATTGAGCTCTCCTGGTCATATGGATGATGGAAACATTGTGAATTTATCACCTAATATTCCTATCAATATTTCTCGCGATCCTAGAAAATTTCACAATGTCTATATTGGGGCGGATTGTTCCCCTCATGAAATCAAGGAATACACCGAGCTATTTAAAGAGTTTCATGAAATATTTTCTTGGTCATACGAGGAAATGCCAGTTATCGACCCTCATATTGTTGAACATGAGATTAAGAACTATCCAATTGCGAAGCCCGTTTGACAACATTTGCGTGCGGTGAATCCTAGAAAAGCACCCGCTATTAAGGCTGAGATAGAGAAGCTGTTAAAAGTCAGTTTTATCTATCCCATTCCCTTGATGGAGTGGGTTTCAAATCTCATTTCAGTTGATAAGAAGCAGGGAGCGATCCGTATATGCACTAATTTCCGTGATTTAAATTGTGCTTGTCCTAAGGATAATTTTCCCACACCATTTATTGATAAGATTTTGGATGAGTGTGTGGGAAGCGAGGTATTCTCCTTCATGGACAATTTTTCCCAATATAATCAAATTCAGATCAAACCCAAGGATCAACATAAAACTACATTTATTTGTCCTTGGGGTATGTTTGCATATCGAAAGGTGTCTTTCAGTCTTAAAAACACTAGAGCCACATTTCAGTGGGTTATGACCTTAATTTTTCATGATCTCAAAATGATTATTGAAGTGTATTTGAATGATCTTGCTGCTCATTCTCGTCTGAGAGTGCATCATCCATACCATTTGAGATTAGTATTCGAAAGATGCCGCCATTACCAAGTTAGGTTAAATCCTCATAAGTGCATCTTTTGTGTGATGGTTGGTCACTTGCTAGGGTTCATTATATCCAAGGAGGGTATAAGAGTAGATCCCTTAAAGGTTGAGGCAATACTTCAATTGTGTCCCCCATGTAATATTAGACATCTTCAGTGTTTGCAAGGCATGGAAAATTTCTTGCGGAGATTCGTGGTTAATTTTTCCAATTTGACTAAAGGATTTATGCGTATTTTAAAGAAGGACACTACTTTTTGCTGGGATGAGCGAGCCCATGAGTCCTTTGATGCTCTTAAGTAAGCCTTAACATCGGCCCCCATTCTTAGTCTACCTGACTATAGCCGTGATTTTTTTATTTATGTGGCTGCGTCCATGGAGATGGTTGGTATGGTTTTGGTTTAGGAGGATGAGGGGATCCACGAGCATGTCATATATTATTTGAGCCGAAACCTTATTGATGCAGAAATCCATTATTATATGTGGAGAAACTTGCCTTGGCCACCGTTCATGCGGTTCAGAGATTAAGACTTTACATTCTCCATCGCTAGACCTTGGTGGTGGCTCATGTAAATCCATTTCAGTTCGTCCTCACTAGAAGGATGATTAATGGAAAATATAATAAGTGGATTGTTATTTTGTAAGAATTCGATCTCAAATTCGTTTCAGGGAAATCAAAGAAATTGTTAATTTTTGTGGAGCTCATTTCTAAATTTACAAGTGTGGAGGAGGAGGAGACTTATGAAGATACATTTGTCAATAAGGATATTTTCCTTATCTCAACTTTTGACCCATGGTATGGGGATATCATTATATATTTGCAAATGTTGAAGTTCCCTACTCACCTTTCACAGGATGAGCGACGACGATTATGTCATGTATCTAAGAACTACCTTATAGTGGATAACACTTTGTACCGCTATCGGGTAGATTCCATTTTACATTGTTGTTTAACCCATGATGAGGCTGAGGTTGTGCTGAATGATTTCCACAGAGGGGTGTTTGGTGGTCATTTATCTTGGCTTTCTATAGCCCAAAAAATCTTGAGAGTGGGATATTTTTGGTCGTCGATATTCAAAGATTGCGTCAATGCGGTCAAGAAGTGTCACCCTTTCCAGGTGTTTGCACATAATCCATGCTTGCATCCTGCCTTGTTACATCTGATTATCACCATCGGTCCCTTCACCAAGTGGGGGCTTGATTTCATGGATTGCAGCCCAGCTTCGACTGGGGGCCATCATCACATTATAGTGGCTGTCGATTATTTCACGAAATGGGAAAAGACTATGCCCACGATTAAATCCAATGGTGAAACAGCCATGCATTTCATTTTCAACCAAATTATTACTCAGTTCAGCATTCTGAAAGAGCTTGTGACTGACCATGGTAGGAAATTTCATAATAGAATGATGGAAGAGTTGGATTCGAAGTTAGGGTATAAGCACGAGCACTCCTCTTCTTATTACCCTCAGGAGAATGGATAGGTTCAAGCAGTGGATAAATCACTTAAGTCCATTCTCCAATGAAACATTGCACAAAGAAAGATGAATTGGCATATCATGTTATATCCTGCTTTGTGGGCCTATAGAACGGTGGTTAAGACTGCCACCAGTTTCTCTCCATATCAGCTTGTACATGAGGTGGATTCTATCTTTCTGGTTGAATGTAATGTCCCCGGTTTCGACCCCGTTTGCATGATGTATATATTGTAATTAATCGTGGTGAGGAGATCAAGGCAAAAGCCCCACCATCGATTTGGTTGTGTATGTTTCGGCAATAGGGGTAGTTTCCGGTGGAATCTTGTGCTATTAGGCACATTATAATTCGGCATCATGTAAACATGCACATCAATTAAAATAAACCACAACCAGCTACGGCAGTGCAACGTTGAATGAAAAGGGCATGGTTCCAAAGGATAAGGGGGTGGGGGATGTCAAACCTTAGTCTATGGGGGAAAAACCCATGTTTTGTCACCTTTTGTCTCATCCAACCTTGTGAACCTCTTTAATGCTTCAGCTGGTGGTTGAAGAAGTTATTTCCTTTGGGAGTGGGGTGGCAGGGCTGTCAGTCCCTTTTCCCCATGCCCACTCAACCCATGACTGCCTTCACTCTTCCCTTCCATGATTTCCCCATTGTCCCCATGGTCGTTGGTTTTCTCACGTTCTGTTGCTCACCCTCACGCACAGGAAGTTCATTCTCATGTAGAGAAGGTTCAACTTCCTCATCCGCGCACCGTTTGGTTGTCTGTTCATCCTCCCGATGGCCTGTTGATCCGCACGCAGAGGTGAGGTTGTTTCCCCTCACGCGCAGGTTGGAATCCTCACGCAGAAATCAGGTATGTTTTTCCCGTGTATTTTGCTGTTGGGTGCAAGATTTTCCCTCACGCACAGACCATTGAGTTCGATTTCCCAGGTGAGAGCCATGCTCACTGTCTTTGTTTTGGGGCTGTTGTTTTCCCCATGTTTTGCTGGCCATGGTGCTCAAATTCGTTCTGGGCCATTGTGGATTTCCAATCTGTTGATTGAGATTTCCTCTGTCCACGCTTGGAGTTGGCTTTTCCTTGTTCAGGACTGTATAAATTTACCAGCTGTTACCTAGAAGTATTGTGTATGCTGTGGGCTGAGTTTCCTTGTTTGGGGCCATGTATTGCTGTTTTCCATTTTTGGTGTGTTTGTGGCTGCGGAAGCACCCTGGTTTGGGTTGCAGTTGAGTTGTTTTGGCCACGTTAGGGCCAAAACCCACTCTGAGTTGCCTTGTAGGTTGGAGCTGTGTCTCACCTTTTGTTTGGGACTATCACCTATCATTTTGCTTCTTCACAAGGCTGTGAAGGGATTGTTTTGCTACTAGTATGCAGTGGATAGTCTTCGGACTGTGCTGGCTTGGCTTGTCTGTTGAAATCCTGTGAAACCCAGCTGTGTTGGTTTGCTGTTTGTGTCCCCTTGGCTATGTGGGAGCCTGCAATTGACCCTTATCCTTGGAGGAATCATTCCCAGCTTGGGGGTGGCAGTGTGCTGAGAGATTGATGAGCACGCTGGCCTATGGTTGGGTGGAACGTTGCAGCGACGTAGTTGGTTGCAGGTGAAGTCTTCATCAACAGATAATCCTGCTGTCTATATTTCATCTCTGCAATTATATATTGATGTCAATTGATTAATTATGATGAACATGTTTATGCTGGAAATGTATGTGTGTTGCTTCCGCTGAATGTTGATTCATTCTGCATCTGTGTATGCTTATAAGTTTTAATTCCAGCATTGATTTTCTTTTGATTATGTTCATGGGGCGGTTTGCCCGGTTGTGTTTGGGGTTCATCGCATCCTCTTCACCAGTATGAGGGATGGGGACGTGACATTGAATGCAAAATCCCTTCGTTGAAGCTAGCTATAGATCTTTTACCAGACACTTTCACATTGGAGGAACCTTTGGTCCACTTAGAGCAGCTTGATGAGCAACGATGGGATGCCTTAGTGGCTCTAGAGGTAAATAAGCATCGTGTTAAGGTCCAATATGATAAGTATGTCCATCCACGGAGGTTTATTGAAGGTGATTTGGTTCTTTTATAGGATCAAGCTAAAGAACCCTTGGGGGCAAGGAAGTTTAATCCCATGTGGCATGGTCCTTACGTAGTCAAACGTGTATTAGAGAAGGGTGCCTATGAGCTGGTGGATTATGAAGGGACAGCCTTGGCAGCTAGAAATGGGATCTATCTTAAAAATACTATGCATGATCTTCAACCAGGGCTAATTATTGTATATTATTGTACAATTTTTTGCATAGTTAGGTTTTCTTATGGTGATTAGGTTTGTTGATTAGCTTTCATTTCTTATGGGAGATGTTGATGATTAGCTTTCACTTCTTATGGAAGATGTTGATGGATTCTTTCGCTTACATAGGATTTGTTGATGGTGCTAGTCACCACACTCAAAACTCAGCTTCTGCTGCTTAGGTGATTTATACTCCTACGGGTCAAGTATTGTCTTCACGAGGCGTATGTTTACGGCCTTCTTCGAACAATGTTGCTGAATATAGTGTTGTTATTGAGTTATTGTAGGATTCCATTTCACATGGTGTTCTCTCTCTTGAGATACGTCTTGATTCAAAGTTAGTGGTTTCACATCTTAATGGCTTGTATCGTATTAGGGATCTGACATTATTATGAAGATTCTTACGTGTGAGATTGCTAGAATGACAATTTGAGAACATAACATACATACATGTTTCAAGATTTTAATCAAGTTGCTGACTCATATGCTAACTATGTGTTAGATTGGCATTTGTTTCATAGATCATAAGAATATCACAAACATACATTTTTACACACATGTAAATAAATAAAATCGATCATCATAAAAGTTTTTCATTAAACATCCAAAATGTGACGTCATAATACATAAGTGTCATAATACAAAATTGGGGCTTCTGAGCCACCAAAATATAATACATGATAGTACAAAAAGGAAACACTCTCAGGTCTCTAATCCTGAGGAGGAGGAGGGGCATTCTGATTGTGGTAGCGCACCATGGCTCTAGCTAGTTGTTGAAATAATCGCACCCATGCTCATGATACACCAACTACCTGGCACTGCATGGCCTCAAAAAATTTAATAATTCAAAAAACTTAAAAGGAGGGTTTGGGATTCGTTACCTATGTCACCATATGCCACTCCTGGTGGTAGGGGCTTATACGGATCTCCCAGGAAATCTATCCCTGCATATGGATAGTCGTTGATGGCAATGATTTTCCGTCGCCACCATGGAAAGAAGTCCATTGGGTAGGGGTTAGCAACCCTACCTCCAGCCAGCCTTGCATAACCTTTGCCCAACGTCGTTGGGGTGGATCTCAAACTCCGTGTGGAGGAATGTCCACTCTAGGGATTAGCTTCAGTACATGCTCAAAGAAGAACGTGCTCAGTATGCATCCAAAACTAAATTTTCTCACCCTTCCCATATTGCAGTCACTAAGCTGCTGCTTCATGTTACTCAACAGCGTAGTGTTCCAGTCGTATACTGTGGGTCTCATACACTCCACTGCATATAAAATCAATGGCCGGGAGGCCTGGTGGAGTGAAGTTAGACCGAATATCCTGCTGAGTGCCAATAGTATGGCCTTTAGTCCCAGTACCTGGATCAAGTTTGTCGGGATTTGACTCCCAACCTTTTCCATGTCTGGAAAGTAGTATATCGTAATGTACTCATCAATGCTAAGGTGACCTCCGGGCCCACAAGAGTGTAGGTTCACCACCTCTCCCCATTGAGATAATCCAGTAATAAAATATATGTCCTCAATCTCTATGGTGAGAGACATCCCATCAATGTGAAAAGACTCTGAGTCTGGACCCCAGTAATCTACTAGCATCTGCAGGAGTCTTGGTTTGGACTTTAGGCTACCAAGACACCAAAACTTATACAAACCACATGCATGTAGAGCTTGTTGGGCCATTAAGTCACCTTGAACAGCCTCTTCTACATCTCCATGTTCCCTCTCCCTCCATTCTAGAACCATCCTACACATAAAAAATGATTTTTGGTCATTATTTACCTCAAAAATCCTTATGCGCGACCACATACGCGATTGTTTGCAAAATAGCTGCTTATGTACGCATTTTTGGGAATTTTTTCCACATATGGATAGCCCTATACGCGAAAAAACCCTTGATATCCACGTGGGCCGAAAATCCTATTTTAGATTGGCCTAGAAAATAAAATTGACCATGGAAATTGAAAAACTTTGCATGAAATGGGAAGAGGAGGACATGAGGAGTTACCTGGAACAAACAGTGCTGAATTTCGCCAGACGAAGCTCCTGGAATTTGCATTGGAAGTTTTGAGCTCAAATGGGTAAAAATTTCAAATGATATGGAATTTTTGAATTTTTTACTATCTATAGAAAGTTTTTGAAATTTTGAAATTTTTTACCCACTTTCTATAGTTTTGGACTGTTTCTGACCATTTTGGACCGTTTTGGACTAATTTGATGATGTAGGAGTCCATTTTGAGTGCCGTTTTGACCGTGGTTTTGAGTCGTTTGTGCTGATTTCAGTTATTATGTCTAAACTGGCATATATGTTAGGTTTCACATCCATTTTCACATTGCATGACCTTATAACAATTTCATTATAACCTCAGGTACAAACCCATTCTATCTTGTCAGGGAACCTTCTTGTTGCTTTTAGAAGTGACATGATGTGAATGGTAGAGCTTGACCATATATGGGTGCCCTAGTTAGATCCTGTTTTGCATTTGGTGCCCATGCTGACATTTTTCCCTTAGGGTGTGGGAGTCCTTTGTATAGTATCTCCATGACTTTGCGCAAGAGCCTCATACTCTTGATCTTTTTGCTGGCCTTTTTTTCCCCAGGACTCCCTTATTTCAAGTTGTAATTGCATTATCATGAGCTTTTCTTGCCTTATTGAGCCTTATGCCAGCTTCCCTGACTTTGATTATCAGCTATATATCCCAATCTTGTCTCATGTCTAGCCACATAGAGCCATTTTACATATCCTTTGCAGCATGATTCCCCATTTTTTACCAGGAGGGGACTTTCCCCCCAGTGTTGTTATCCTACACATGTGTCCTTGCATTGAGCATAGGTATGTTCTGTTGCTTGGAACTATTTTATTTGTCCCTTGACACTCATCCCCTCCTAGTCTATAACTATAAACTACTTTTATTCTTTTTTAAGCTTTTCAAAATATTCAAAAAATTCCCAAAAAAAAATCGAAAAAAAAAATCCGGACAGGAAAAGGTGTTATCTTTGGAAGCAGTCGAGTCGTGTCGCCTTCGAATAGAACACTATATATCACATCCGTTGATTGGGTTACTAGTTTGAATTTAGGATCTACACTCGTTTCTCTGAGTTTATCTCCACCGACTGGTTAAGATTCCAGTCCCTATGGAGCCTCTATCGATGCCTCCTATGTCACAGAGATGTCCCAGTTTTGTATATTGAGTCTATGTTGCCTACATTCAATCACCATTCACCTTTACGCTCTTGTTTGAAGGAATTTGAAACCTGATTCAGCCATTCCTCAATTTTCTTGACTTTGCATGTCGACCATTTCCTGCACTGATACTGGTTCATGCACATTATGATCGAGTCCTTCCACATTATACAGATTTTTTGAGTACCTCATGTTAGATGATGAGGGATGCCTTAATGTCCTCCTTCTAGTGGATTTCATCCCATCGAATTCAAATCATTTATTCTGGGATAGGAATCTAGAGTCATTTTGAGTGCCTTGAGACTTGCATTCATCAGTGGCAAGGTCTCTCGCCATTGACAGTTTTGGGAATACATCAATGTCCCTTGATCAATGGATTCTCTCAAGTGTTCGACCTCAACACATTTATTCACACTTGTTAGTTTGCACTCTAGTAACTTGATTCCCATTTTCATGATCGGTGGGTGATCTAGCGTCTGTTAACGGTATACATCAATGACCAATAATTAGATGATGGACTACTATGTTTGAAATCAACTCCTTTATTCACATAGTAGGACATGTACTCATAGCAAATTGTGTATAATACCTTCCAGACTAGTGGAATTTCGTATATGCTACCTCCTTGATTGTGCCAGTGTTCATGGGATTTCAGCTCTTGTGACTTGATTCCAGTGTATGTCAGATATCTTCAGCCATCATGGAGATCATGATCCTTTGTATATCTTCATCATGGAGATTCTGATCTATCTGTATTGTACGTGGCAATGACCACACATGCCATATTTTGTATCATGCCTATTCATGGCCATTATACTCTTATGTATCCATGACTATTGTATGTACTTGCAGTCATGTGCAGAGTTTGATTATTGTATTATACTGTTGGATGGCTGGTTCTTCTAGCTGGTTCTTCATCACTCCACTTTTGGGATGGAATTATAATGTATTTCGGCCATCATATCACCCCTCTGAACTCACACATTAGGGGGCATCTGTTACAGCTGATTTTACCACACATGGTGGATCACACATTTATGGCCTTCCTTGTCCCTCTGCAAACTCTTTGGACCCCATGGACCATTTTTGTATCTTTGATGTTTCCAATATCATCCCTAAAAACATGCATTATTTTCCATATGTGACTTTTAAACCTATTCTCACGTATATATGCGGATATGATCCTCAAACCCACATACATCGGGATGTGTGTAAAAGGCCAAATAGTTTTGGAGTTTTCCTTGATGTGTATCTGAGTCACTTGTCTCTTGGCCTTCCATATGCCTTGAGATTGCTTGAATTTGACCTTCCATTACCCCATTGAAGAACTATATAAGGAACCCTTTGGATACATTGAAAGAGGAGGAATTGAAGAGAAAGAAAACTATAGTCCATTGTTGCCAGAGCTTATACTTGAGTCTGCATCCCTTTGTCCCTTAGAGCATGTTGTGTTCTTCCCAAGCTTGAATTTGCTTGTGATCTTTCTATAGAGAGATGGAGGATTGAAGTGGTGGAGGCCCAGGTGGAGGACTTAGTTTCTCCGGTTTGTAGACGTGTCGACAGAGGTTGTCACTACTGTAACTTTGATTTATATTAATAGAAATATATTTTCCTGTCCAATAATGTGTATTTAAATGAGTATTGAATCCATGGATGCTTTTAAAGGATTATATGTTATTGATTATATATGCTAGAGTAGGTCTAACACCATCATATAGCATGCTTGTCTTGTTTGTTGAATGTTGAGAGAGAAAATTGCTAATACAAGCGAGAGTGGAAAAGCTCAACGGGGATCTACATCAACCATCTGGAATAAGGTATGTTTCGAGATCCTTTAGTGTTAGATGTTTTGTTTCTCTTGCATATGGGAAAGGATTTATTTCAGCGGTTACTCTGTTTGTTGTGGTACCCCAAGCCATAGGAAGTTTTATCCGTAACAACAATGAATACATATCCTAAAAATCCTCAAGGAGAATGGAACTAGACAAATTATCTTAATCATTGCATATTTGTTAATTGCATGTATATATTAGTTTCTTAGATTCCTTAGATATATTCAATAGTTGGTTTCAACAGTTGATAAATTCCTTAGTTTCTGAAATTGTTTATAAACTTTCTAATTCCTAGATCAAGAAGCTGAGTAATTAATTAATCAATTTCACCATAAATCATAGTTTACTTTATCTGATTTTTTATATATTTCTGTCTCAGTAATTGTTTATATAGTAGAGTAGTATAGGTTAATATTGCTCTATTCTAGTGTTCTGTCTTGATCTAGTGACCTTAATAGTTGAATTTTTAGGAGTTTGACTCGGTTTTTCGTTTTGAAATATTTTTCGATCTTTTCTTTGTTCAAATATTTCCATGAAACCCTAGGAACCCCTCTACCTTCGCATATACTTTGTGTCAACTCTAATTTTACCAACCTTGATCAATAATTAAATATTTGGTGAATTAATTAAGATAGTAAAACACCCAACATTTTGGCGCCATTGCTGGGGAGTTGTTTTGTAAGGTAGAATAGATATAATTTTCCTATGAAGTTTAGTAATAGGTTGGTGGCAGGGGAGCGGTAAGATGAGAGGTAAGAAACTATGCATCTATTATAACAGGCACCCCCAAATCTAACAATAGTAGTAGTATAGGTTTTCCTTTAGTTTATTTTTTCATGAATAGACCTAGAGATTCTAAGGGTAGATACGTTAGGACTAGTTTTGAAAATCTTATCAGAATCCCTACTAACCTTTATGGGGGACGTAATACCCCAACCACTAACTTAGCGAAAAGGTATCAAAAGACACCTATAGGAATTATTTCTACTTGGAAACCTATAGAGACTCTTTCGGGAGATCTTACCGGGGAAGCCATAGAAGGTGAAGAGATCCTAGCAGGAGGTCGTAAGGACCTCATTCCTGAAGAAGTTCAAGGGGGTCAACCATTGGTAAACCTTAACCCTCCCCTAGTTCTAAAACTGAATGATACAACTTTTTCACTAGCAGGGTACCCGGACTTTGTTGATTTTATTTATCCTGCCCAGGTAAGGGCCCTCTTTGGAAACTCGAGAAATACAGTTATTTCACAAATTGAAACATCCATAGTAGAAACCTACCTTCCCTGTAGGACCCAATAAGAGCACGGTTGATCGGAGGAAGATCTCCCTCAAAAAAGAATGTTGGGACACCCCATTATCACCTCGCAAGGAGCCTCCTAGGTACACTTACTTTAGAAACTGAACCTACATGGAGAGACGAGGAGAAAAAAATATCATGATGAGGTTAGGAATGACAAATAAGAAGGAGAAAATCGAACTGAGGCTACCTTCAGGTTTCCTATTTTAGACACTGTACAGGATGTAAGTATGAAAAACATCATTCACTACTACATTTCGATTCAAAATCTGACGGTTTTTTCCGACGGCGCGTGGATTTTTTCTTTTAACTGTGCCAAAAATCAGAAAGATAATTTTTTTTTTGAAATGGTGGGGATAATCGTCGCTTAAGAGACACCTAGGATTTCAAGCGTCGCTTAAGCGACGACGATTAAATTGCCCATTTATTTAATAATTTCTTAAGCGTCGCTTAAGCGACGGTGCTTAAAATGCTCAATCATTTAATAATTTGTCGTAATTGGTTAATTATTTAAAATGGAAAGCGACGCTTAAGACATTATCCCACACACATTAAAATGGAAATCCTAGGTTCATTTTTCATATAAATATATGTACGGCTAGGTTCATTATCTCACACACTGAGTCTCGCACTTATCTCTTGGACAAGAAGTGCGAAATTCCTAAGGGTTTTTTTTTGGCGTTGCTCTTTTGTGGGGATCTTCCCACTTGGTCTTGTATTTTGGCATTGATTTTTTGTGGGGATCTTCCCACTTGGTCTTGGATTTTGGCGTTGCTCTTTTGTGGGGATCTTCCCACTTGGTCTTGGATTTTGGCGTTGCTCTTTTGTGAGGATCTTCCCACTTGGTTTTGGATTTTGGCGTTGCTCTTTTGTGGGGATCTTCCCACTTGGTCTTGGATTTTGGCCTTGCTCTTTTGTGGGGATCTTCCCACTTGG
>LPNX010650316.1:951-19654 GCA_001517045.1 Pseudotsuga menziesii
TTGCCAGTCTCACTCATATAATTATAATTAAGTTGGTTTCAAAAAAGTGAAACAAAATTCAGATAATAGTTGTCATTATACATGTATTGAATTGAATTACAAAAGATTGCACTTACCTCATATAATTTAATTTAATTTTAAGAGTTTAGAATAAGCTTGAGGTCTAAGGCATACTCGTATTATGATAGTTTTATATAAGCCAATACTTACATAAACTACCCCTCACTTCCAAGCCCCCAACCTGGTGCCAGTTTCAGATGGGGATCTTCTTGATAAACTTCTATTACTATTTTCTTGGAACTTTTCTTAAGAGGCAGGTACTTAGCAACTATGTTGCTATTTCCACTTGTTTTAAAATGAAATAAAATTTAATTTGTGATTGAAAATTTATTGATTTAATTAAATGAAAAATTAATTAAAAATAAAAAAATCTACATACTCCACTCCACTTTGATTTTCAATGAAAACCTAAGTTTCAAATACAACATCATGATGGAAATAATGTTATGGAATGTAAACTTGAGTTTCAATGAAAACCTAGGTTTCAAGTACAACATCATGAAGGCAAAAAGTGTTCGGGAATGTAAACTTGAGTTTCAGTGAAAATCTAAGTTTCAAATAATATTATTAACCAAATAATGTTAGGGAATGTAAACTTAATCATTTAATTTGTCTGATACTCCTTTTTAATAAAATGATTCATTGTCTAAGTAGCGATGGTTTTCCATGATTGTGACAAAACTTTGACAAATAGTTTAAAATCATGAGTTTGATTTAAAGCTTCTCCGCACCTTTGGTATGCAATAGTAGTGGAGGCTAGGTGAAAATCCTCAATCATATTCTTTATTGGTTACAACCAATAACAGAATGTTAAGCATACTCTTATTCTTATGTAAAGGATATTTTTATTCTTATTCTTTACAGTAATGTTAAGTAAGAGGCAATTGCTAACTCCTATGAATGGGAGGTCATTTTATGTATAGGCTTTTTATGGGGAAGTGTGAACTTTTAATTCTATTATTTTTTTAATTCTATTATTTTTATAGAGAATTAATATATTTTAATGTATTATTATTTAATATTTTAGTATTAAGAAGTTTCTATATGATATAGATATTATTAGCACAACCACTTAATTTGTAGCTTGTGAATATGGATAGGGTATAAGTTTAGTTTTATGAACAAGTTATCTCTTACTTGTTCTCCATGGTTAATTGTAATTACCTATTGTTTGTGCCTTAACTACCTTTAATCTTCTTTAATTAAATAGGTTGTTTGTCACTACATGTTATCTATGCATTAGTTGCTACTTATTTTAATATATATATATATATATTATAACTGTTTATTTTTATTTTTTTAACATGAACGGGTAATTTTATTAAAAAAAAGAGAATTGCAGGCCTTTTGGCCATAACCAATCAACCTATTTACAATTTCTGAGAAGTCTTTAGACTTAACAAATCTTTACAAAATGGGACAAGATCACCCAATAAAAACAAGAATCAACTACTCTAGTATTACGGAATAGGATGGAAATGACTATCTTCCCCATTGATACTGAGAAAACCTTGAGGAAAAAGACATGCTTTGTTGGCCAGGTCATCTGCAAGGTGATTATGATCTCGAAGGATGTGAAAAGAATCAGCCTTATCTAAGCCTTTCAATAAAATCCTAGTTCTCTACAATATTATATTCAAGGCATAATTATTTATCCTGTCAGTTGTATTTAGAGCTTTTATCAAAATCTCTGAATCACCAAAGATTTGGACTGAATTATATCCCTTATTTGAAACCATATGGCTTACCATCAGAAGGTTGTATCCTTCAGCCTGATTGCTGGACATTGATCCAAGTCCCCAGCTGTAACTGATAGAAGACTTTCTGTCCAGAGAGTAAACCAAGTCCCCAGCTCCTGAGACTCTGGGGTTTCCTTTGGAAGCTCCGTAAAAGAATATGACAACAGAAGGGGATGTCATACAGAAAAAATTAAAATCCTCATTACTACCATGAAATCTCCAAGAAGGAGAACTGACAGGTTTAGAGCACTTCAAAAGATTTCCAACCGCTAGTGTTGCTCCATAATGTGACAGGCAAAGAAGAGAATGAGAGGCCAGATGCTTCATTAAACCATGAAAGAGATTTGAAGGCCACGACCTAGAAGATTGGCCTCTGACCGCTAAAAATAGAAATACTACGAGTGACCACCACGTTAATTTGACAATAGAGTGCCATTTAGAATGCAAAATTGTTGCAAAAGATTTAGGAGGACGCCTATCATGCCAGGCAAGGTAAAAATTCGGAAAAGATAGATGAGGAGGAATCGTGATCTAAAATCCACGAAGAGCTGATGACCAAACATTTTTAGAAAAAATATAATCTACCAAAATATGGACGGTTGTCTCTGTGGCTGCTTTGCACAAATAGTAGTGAAATGGCCCATTATATCCATGTTTTTGTAAATTATCTCCTGTCAGAGTTTTATTGTGCAAAGTTAACCAAGAAAAATATATGCGTTTGGTAAACAACGAGAATTCCAAACCATTTTCCAGATCGTCAGAGGAAGGCTTGAGAAATGGCTTACATTCAGAGCATTGTATCCTTTAGCTGCAGAGTATGATCCATTGGGACCCCAACCCCAACAATCCAGATGAGAAAGGTGGATAGGATCTATGCTAGATAGAGAAGAAAACAACAACGATTTCTAAGAGTTGAGACAAGCTGGGAGGTCCGACAGTGACCAACCTACCCAATTACCATCTCTGTCCTAGGAACATATATATGCAAGACGAAGTAATCCTTTGTTTTTTTCCCAGTTCCGAATCTTTGCAAGCTGGGTGAATTTGGAAATGGGGGGTTTTCAAGATATTCTATCCTCCCAAAGATAAATCTTCTTCCCATTACCAGGGGTTCGATATAACTGAAGATTGAAAGAATCAAAACATTTTCTACAGGAATTCCAGACACCAAAGCTTGATGAAGTGTTAGCTGAAGTAATATTCCTCAAGGATCTAACTATTGGTATCAAATCCATCTTACAATAAAAAAATAAAAATAAAAACAAGTTAAAAAACAATTTGGATTCTGGCAGCGCTGTTGGAAAATTCATGATTGTTTCAATGTCAAAGTCCACCAAATATTAATCCAAGCATTACAATACATCACATGAAGAGATAAGGCAATGAGGAGGCAACACACACATGGAATGCTTGCATTTGGGGATTATTCCAGGTTTGATGGCAATAATAAAGCATGTAATCAGTTTCAAGTATGATCATTTGACAGGTATGCATATCAAGTTTATGATCTTTTTTCAAACCATGTTGAGTATACAGTAACTGATGATTGCACAGATAATTACATCTTCTTGGCTGATCGTAATTAGTGTGTTTCAAACATTGTTTCACCATTATATTATGATCATTCTTCTAAGGAGAAGGTTGTTGTTATTGATGATCAATATTTGATCATAAGGGAACTAGAAGGTTATCAGTTTTCAAGTGGAAAGAAATTTATGGATGAGCAGTTGTTTCATGTAGACCAGTATGCTTTCAAAGATTTATTTGCAATCTTGTTGGAATCAGATTTTTCAAATCATCTGAAAATTTCAGATTTCATTAGCTCATTAACACTTATGGGCAAGTATTATTTCTTGAAGGATTTTCTATCATTGACGATATGTTTCTATTATTATCTATTGACTAGTGATAGAGACAAGATCATCTTAGTTTTGAAATTACTTGAATGGCTACTATGGAAGTTTTCCTTTACCTGACCAAGATGCATAGCTAGTTAGAGTGGGGTAGCATAGGAAATAAGTTCATCTCTTGAGAATTTGTTTTAGTTTGTAGCAGGTTTATCAGTTAGTTGTTTAAAGAAGTGGCATGTTCAAAATTGGGTTATACAACTGACTCCATAGCCCAATCGAAAAGGACACTGGAACTTCTAAGTTCTTGACAACTCACAGGGAGTATGCCATCCCCATCCAAATCCATGTTGGTATCAAATCCATCTTACAATAAAAAAATAAAAATAAAAAAAAGTTAAAAAACAATTTGGATTCTGGCAGCGTTGTTGGAAAATTCATGATTGTTTCAATGTAAAAGTACACCAAATATTAATCCAAGCATTACAATACATCACACGAAGAGATAAGGCAATGAGGAGGCAACACACACATGGAACATTTGCATTTGTGGATTATTCCATATTTGATGGCAATAATAAAGCATGTAATCAGTTTCAGAATTTTGCCCAATTCGCCTTCTACAAAAATATCAAATGTTGATTGCCAGAGAGTCAGGTGGCGGAGGAATTTGAGTATGTTAATCATATTGTGTTTCTTGTGACTGCTAGCATTCAAATATTTTCATCACAGTTACCATTTGTCTAAACATTTCTTGATAAAAAGTTTGAAGTGTCAAATATCTGGCATGGAACCGTTGTAACTCAAGGATAAGACAATGTTCTAATTGATCTTCTAATAAAGATAGATTATCATCATGCAATCTCATCATCGAGTCATAGGATTTGACGGTTTTACTTCTTGGCGTGAACATAAATAGAGATGAATGCCACGATATCCTCTCATTCACCAACAATGGAAACAACCACCACCAAACTTGCAATATTGTAATGGTGTCTTTTAATATCTCACATTCCAACTAATAGAACATAAATGAGGGAGTATATCATGCCAGTTTGCAACATTTAAGGAGATAATCATTGTAAAACAAAGAATATGCTAGCTACAGAAACCACTTGATATTCAATTCCCAATTGAATGAATAGTTGTCACTGATTGAAGACTAGATTTTGTGAATGTTGTTTTCCAACTAAGAAATGGGGTTCAATTTCTATTTCATTTCATCCCCTATTAAATAAGTTGAGATTCGACTGTAAAAGGGAGATTTTCTAGCCAAGGGCTGAAGTAGGGGATGTATGCACTCCATTTTTTTTATGTAGGATGGCTGCTTTGAAATGATTATGATCATTTGAACCCTATTATGTTTTAATAAATAAAGTATATGTTATCATCATTATGTCTATGTGTGGTCTTAATATTTCATACTGTGATTTTGATCAATATGCAACTATTTGTAATGTTTTGAAAGCATAATCTGTTTCATGTTTTTCAAAATGTTATGCTCGTAGACATTTCTTATTATCTCTCATTACAGTGGTGCGTTTCCTGTAGTCATGCTTCTATCCTAGGTTGATCTCTGCAATTTTTGTTTATCTAAGATTTCTCTAAGCTCTGACCCAAGCAGTCAGGGTGCAAACTTTAGTGATAACACTACCCTTAAGGTATTTCAACTTGAAAATCCTACTGACTGGATGATTTTTATTCTTATAAAGCTGCCAAATCAATTTGCTACCCAATGCCAAATTGGCCAGCCCAGAGTCCTGAATTTGAATTCCTCCTTCTGAAAGAGGTCACTTCATAACTTCCCAGCTAGCTAAGTGCATCTTTTGATGGCCACCTTTACCTCCGCTCCAAAAAATATATCTCAATATTTTTTATATTTGGCCCGAGATTGATTTAGGGCTAGCAACAAGATAGATGGAAAATGGGAAATGTTGTAAGGATTGAGTTGATCAAAATTAATTTCCCAGCTTTAGTAAGCCACTTTCCACCCCAAAAAGCAATTTTAGCCTTTAAATTTCCAGCACCTCAAGCCACAAAGAGGGAGGAGACGAGCCAAGAGTTAAAGGGATCCCAAAATACTTTATCTTCTCCCACTTGATGAAGCCAAGAAATCCCAAGAAATCTACTATTCAGAGTATTAGCGTAGATTCAACATTCCATCCATAGACAACACTTTTTGTTTTGTTGATCAATGCTCCTGAAATTTGGCAGAATTTGTTGAGGATGACAAGGAAGGACCGGGCAATCTTCATTGAAGCTCCTCCAAGTAGGAGAGAGTCATCCGCAAAAAAATGCATGATTAATTGGGTCTACACCCCTAGCTATCTTAATCCATGGAAGATAACCTGAGTCTTCTTCTACTATGAGTTTATGACTCAGAGATTCAACCATCAAAATATATAATAAAGGAGACATCGGGAAGCCTTGACAAAGACCTCTAGTTGCTTTGAAAAAAGCAGTGGGTCTGCCATTAAAACAATCCAAGGATTTTAGGTTTAAGCTTTGATGAGATTAACAAACTTGGGACAAAAACCAAATGAGAGCAGAACCTCATAAAGGAAGGGGAGCTTAACTGAATCAAAAGAATTATTCATGTCCATCTTAATTAACATACCTTCCTCCTTTCTTCGGAAGCTTGAGTGAATGGATTCTTGAACTTGAATGACATTATCCTCTATATGCTTGCCTTCAACGAAACCCTCCCTGTAATCCTAGAGATCAACTTACCTAGTAGGAGCTTAAATATGTTGGCTAGAATCTTATAGGAAGCATTACACAGTGAAATAGGGCAAAATATATCAAAGTAGGGAGGATTAACTTCCTTTGGAATGAGGAGTAAAAAGGTAGAGTTGGTGCACCCGCCAACTTTACCTTTTTTTTTTTGAAAAGTAGACACCATACAGATCATATCAGACTTGATAATAGGCTAACAAACTTTGTAGAAATGATTTGAAAATCCTTCTTGTCCGGGAACTTTGTCAAACTCCATAGCCCAAATGACTTCAACAATTTATTTTTCTGAAAAAGGTTTCATTAGATTATAATTGTCCTCATGGCTGACTAGGAAAGGAATGTTATCGAGAAACTCAGAAACCACCTCATCCTCATATAGACCATCCTCATGAAACAGTTTTTGAAAATGGTTGCTGGATGACTATTTGAGGAGCTCTTGCCCTTTGATAATGACCCCATCTCTAATTGTAATTTCTGTAATATGCTTTCAAGAGAGTCTATTTCTGCATGGGTAATGGAAATAAGCAGAATTCTTATCCCCTACTAATAGCCAAAGACTTCTATATTTCAACCTAAGTTGTTCCTCCTCATGCCTGAAAGATTTAGTGGATTTGAATTGGGAAAATTGCTCCTGGGATAAATGTGTAATGAAGATGCCACAATTTTCCATGTCCATTTGAATTTCATTTAACTCATCAACACATTCCTTTCTGCAGGTCGTTGGATTAGAGAGAGGGGCTTTTACCCACTCCTTTAGCGTGAATTTTAATTTTTTCAATTCCTGCTAAAAAATGTAACTGGGAGAACCCACGATAAATTGAGACCAAACCTGTGAAACTATATCTAAAAAACCTACTTGCTTGATCCATGTTGGGCTGAACCTGAACAGAATTGGGCCTAAATTCACTTCAAACTCAAACAGTAGAGATGTTGGGTGATGGTATGATGTTAACTTGGGAAGAATTTTTGAAGAAATGATCTTGTCATCCAGTAGTGTGCCATGAACAAGAAATCTATCAAGTATTGGCAGAGATGTTAGTTACCCCCACCCTATGATTGGACCATGTGAAATGCCCAGACTTGGGCTTCAAATCTATCAATTCCCAGGCTTGCATCAAATCTTCAACATATTCCTGCATGAAATCCTTGCCACACAAGCCTCCTTTTTTCTCATTTCCTTTTTTCTTATTTGGTGCTAAAGTAATATTCAAATCCCCTACTAAAATTATATTGACAGGAGAGGAAAACTCAAGGAAATATGATAATGCTTTCCAACAATCCTATTTTTCTGAGTAATTAACGGGTACATATAGATTAAAAAGAGCGTAGGAAGTCTTACTGGAGTGGTGAAAAATCTCTGTGAAGATCCAATGTTGGGTAGCATAAACATTTTTTAGCTGAAATTTCTCATCACTCCATAGCATAGCTAAACCCCCACAGGAGCATCTAGCACTAACAGCTTGGCCAGCATTTAGATTCCAATTTTTGTTGCTAATGATAATGAGAGCTTCCTCCTCAATTTTAGTCTCTTGGAGCAGTAATATTTTGGAAGGGGCCATTCTCATTAAATATTTCACAGCGACTGCTTTGATAGGATTCCCCAATCCCCTACAGTTTCAAGAGGTAACTTGCATTACTTACCCAGTTGAGAGGGAGTTCCCACTCCCTTTGGAGGTCTAGTTCTCTTGTTCCTACTGTAAGACATTTCTATAGTGGACTAACTACCTTGAGTATTTAGCCTCTTGGCCTCTTCTTCCTGAATCTCCTTCTTAGATTTCTTTCCACCCTTCTTGGAAACTGGATCATCATCAGATGAACTAGGACTGTCAGGCTGCTGCTTACTGGTTCATGCTTTACGTTAATGCTTTCTCAACACGAGGGACGAGCTACTCAACCAATAGTTCTAGGAACGAGAACTATTTATTATTCCTAGAACTACTATTAATACGCCCCATTTCCCTTGGTCAATAACAATCTATCCACTTTAAGCTTGCAACTCTCTTTGAGAGAATAAATAAAGCACTTTTGGTAACTAGAGAGACCAGGGTTTTATTAATATAGAAATAATGACTGAAATAAATAAAGAGGGAATGGGTAAATGCATATTTATATTTGTAAAGTGCAATGGTTTATAACAAATCTTGCTTGCTTGAAGTACTGCTCCTCTCATAAAATAATAGCATAATTACATATATAAATAAATCATCAGATGGCATAACAAAACTGCTAGCTTTTCAACCAAAGAACCAAATAAATAGATACTTGCATTTACATCAACTCTCTAGGGGAAATGCCTTTAGAGCGGGGTTAGCTCGTTAATAGTATAGTTCTCTCCTATAGCTAGGTTGGCTTAACATACCAAATCCATACTTGCGGATAGACTTCGATCGACTTCCTCTTCTATTTATAAGTTCTACTTTCTTTCTGTGTTGTTGAATTAATACATGTGTTGGTATGTCTTGTTATCGAACTATATCTTTTCCTAATATAAATCCTTTATTCTATCTTATACTAATCCTTAAGCAGTTGATCTAATAATAATAGATATAAGGTTGTTGTGTTTACTGAGTCCTTTACTTTTGATAGCCACATATGAAGGGGGGGAGACTTCACCAATTGGGGAAGAAAGGGAGGGCTCTCTAGCCCATAGAGGAACTGAAGAAGGTGGATCTACTTGTTCCTGAGAAATTGAATGAGGAGCTCGATTTTCTTCCAACTCATGCCCATCAAGTTGTCGCATTTCCCCTTTTTAAAGAGTATCAGATCTGAGGACATCAAATTGATTGGAAGAAATTTTGGAAGGATTTACAGCTCGAGATGTAGGAGAGGGCTTGCCAATAGTAGAGACACTAGTCGGTAATTTACTATCTTTGCCTTTCTTTCTAGGCTTCTGATTTTGATTTCCAACTTTTTGGACTTGTGCCCACTATTCTTCTTTCTCATTTACTTTTTCTTCTTCAGATTTTGTTTTGCAGTTCCAAGCAAAATGACCGTAGCCATGACAAAATCTACATTTGAATGGGATTTGTTCATAATCCAGCTCCTGAATATGGGACCAATATGCAACTATTAACTTAATTGACTCGGGTAGGCCAATCTCCAAGTCGACCTCTACACAGATTCTTGCACATGAGAATTGATCTTTTCTATCATCTATGTCAATGTTTTACTGAGCTTATTCCCTATGGATTCTAAGGCATCAGAGCTCCAATAGTGTAAAGGAAGATGTGGGAGTCTCACCCAAACTGGGACTGTAGATGGGATGTCTTGAGAGGGATCAAAATCAGGAGCCCACTTGTTTAAGTAGAGCCCCTAAGGTCCCATGAGGTATGGGCCATTTCGAAAAATGAGATCACGGTCTGCTACAGCATAAAAAACAAAGACATAAAAACATAAAACCCTCTTCCTACAAAATGTCTTTGAATCCCGTCAGAGACTAATGGCCTCCAATTTCTCTGCACCCAATTATCAATAGATTTTGGGGAGGGCCATAATCCGGTGAATTTACCGATGAGTCCGCGTTTAGCCAAATTTAGAGTCGAATGATAGATACGATCCGCAAGTAACTCAACTGAAGGAATATCCACTTTCTTGACAAATTTTTGGGATGGCCCCCCTTTCCTCTTCCCGTAGGAATAAATCAATCTCTTGAATGCTTTGAGATCAGGAGGAATAGGCAGAGGAGGGTCCTCACCAGATTCCATGGATCTCCACAGCACGAGACAAGATCTAGTGCAAGAAAAGTAGTCAAAGTAAAACCAATCAATCAGACTGCCCACTACCAATTGAAGAACAATAAGGAATCGAGCCTGACACAGAAACCAGCCTTAAAAATCAAATGCACCAGACATATCACCACCGTGAACCAGAAACAATAAATCTTAATGGAAAAATCCATACAACAAGAAATTCCTCCTTCAACACAAGATCTGAGCCAAGCCAACAGGCTTAGAGAACAAGTTGATCCATGCAGAACTCCACCATAAACCAGAATCGGCAGGGCAACCACCAATGCCCTAGAACCAATAAAGCCTCCTTCACCGAGACAAGAACTGAGTCAGACAAGACTGCAATACCTCACCTAGGAAGGCACAGGATGATCCAGGATTATTGAAGAATTAAACAACTCCAATTATTGTTGAGAAACTTCAGATAAATCTCCTTTAACGCAAAGAAAACCTGGCTCTACCAGATCGGGTCCAGAGAAAACAAAAACCAGTCAAAAAATCTCCGCACAAAAGAATCAGCAGCAAATAATACACCGGCAATAAAGCTCATGATCACATGCTCAATCCTAAAGCAATCAACACCAGGAAACCAGACGACGTAGCCTTATAATTGTTTATTTTGAATTTTGAACGATGCCCATAAAATACATCTCGACATTACATTTATCCAATTCTCCTTCAATCTAGGAATAACATAGATGGTAATCCAACCCAAATTCTAAGATATAAACACCTGTCGATGTAACTAAAAAATTTAGACACTATTTTAAAATAAATAAATTAGTTCTACATAAAGAAATTTTAAAAGTTGAGAGAAAGTACTCAAAAACATTAATTTATTTTATTATTTTAAGAGAAAAAGTCTACAATACTTGAAGATATTGACCTAGCTTTTCTTTACACCATCTAAAGGTGAAAACGTGCAACAACACCATGATGTGCAATAAAAACTTGGCCACTTGAAATAACCCTTTGGTGATCTTGAAGGGTACAAACTTCCATTCTTAATAGATTTTTTTGGTCCACGACCATTATGTTAAAAGGAAAATGAATTTGGTATCCCATCATAAGAATTTTTAGGTCATACTCTAAAACCAAAATGTGGTTTCATCCGATATAGCATATTTAAGAGCCTCGGTATCTCATCACGTCAATAGGTGTATATATCTTAGATTTTTGGGGTGGACTACCATCTATGCATTTTCATCTATGAACAAGAAAGAGACAAGTGTACTGTCCAGATTGATTCTATTGGCATCGTCCAAGATTAAACGAGAATGAGACAAGTGTATTGTTGATATTGATTCTATGGGCATAGACCAAAATTAATAATTAATAATTTCAAAAAAATAAAAAATAGTTAATTAAAATGTGATAAGTACAACTAGTGATAGCTGTAAAAATTAAAATTAATCTTCAAATGTTCAATTAGATACAACTATGAGCTTAACTCCATCGATTATTAGATACAACTATTAGCGTAACTCCAATGATTCTAGAACTATTAGCTTAAATTAAACTATAATCACAGTTATATTGGATAACTATTAGCTTAACTATTAGATACATTTATATTGGATAACTATTAGTTGAACGCCAATGATTCTACAACTATTAGCTTAGCTTAAATTCTAATCACTTAAGTCTTAGTCCAATTGCATTTGGAATCTAGGGTTCTAGCTAATGTGTAGTCATGTAAGAGACAGACTCCTAATAAAATCATTCGAATTCCTAATAAACTCCTCCAAACTCCTAATAAACTCCTGCATCTCGTAGTCGACAATCTAGCTAATATACAGTTCGTATTACATGTTTAGGTTTTCCATATAGATATAATTAGGTTTTTTATTATTTTTAAAGGAGGTTATAATCTCACTAGTTATGTTGATAGACTCATATATCTTAGAATTTTGGGGTGGACAACCATCTATTCCTTTTCATTTATGGACAAGAATGAGACAAGTGTATTGTCCATATTGATTCTATGGGTGTCATAAAAAAATAATAATTAATAATTTCAAAACAATAAAAAATAGCTTAATTAACATGTGATATGTACAGTTAGTGATAGTTGTAAAAACTAAAATTAATCTTCAACTATTCGATTATTAGATACAGTTATGAGCTTAACTCCATCGATTATTAGATACAACTATTAGCTTAACTCCAATGATTCTAGAACTACTAGCTTAAGTTCAACTCTAATCACAGTTATGTTGGATAACTATTAGCTTAAATATTAGATACAACTATCATCTTAACTCCAATGATTCTACAACTATTAGCTTAACTTCCACTTTAATCATTTAAGGTTTAGTCTGACTCCATTTAACATCTAGGAGTCTAGCAAATGTGTAGTCATGTAAGAGTCAAACTCCTAATAAAATAGTCCAAACTCCTAATAAACTCCTGGTAGCATCTCATAGTTGGGAATCTAGCTAATATACAATTAGTGTTACATGTTTATGTTTTCCATATAGAGATAACTAGCAACAACCATATAACTAAGATTAATATGTTTGAAATAAGATGAGAGGTATATATTTGACATATTGATAATGTTTTTTTATTAAATAATGTGTCAATTACTTGTATCTAATAGTTAAACTAATATAATAACCACTTGGTTGTTAAGCTCATAGTTGAAGTTAGGCTTATAGATGTATGATTATTGGAGTTATGTTAATAGTTGTATCTAATAGTTAATTTAAAATTTAATATAAATCTTAGACTAAGCCTTATGCTTATTAAATCGACTCTCAACTTCCAAATGGAGTTCAACTTTCACATAAGCTGCACATTAGCATTATGCTTATTAAATTGACTCTCAACTTCCAAATGGAGTTCAACTTTCACATAATATGCACATTACCCCAATGATGGTTCTTGGTGCATGGTTTCACTGCAATCAAGGTCAATTTCTCATGCTAAGAGATGGAGTTCATCTAAATTTAATTAAATAATGTATCACTATTGGAATAATCTAATAGTTATCTAATATAATCGTGATTAAAGTTGCCAATATAACCGTGATTAAAGTTGAATTTAAGCTAATAGTTGTATAATCATTGGAGTTAATCTAATATTTATCCAATATAACTGTGATTAGAGTTGGGTTTAAACTAATAATTGTAAAATCATTGAATTTAAGCTAATAGTTGTATATAATAGCACCTAATAGTTAATTTAAAAGTTAGTATATTGGCAATTGCAATTCAAGTAAAAGTCACGATTGGAGTCGAAGTTAAGCTAATAGTTGTATTATGAAAGTATTTAAGCTAATAATTGAATAGTTGTATCTAATAATCGAATAGTTGAAGCTGAGGTTTGATTTTCCCAACTATCATGAATTGTACTTATCAAATGTTAACTAAGCTAATTTATATTTTTTTGAAATTGTTGACTATGAGTATGACTAACCTCATTTAAAAAGAACCGAAAACCTAATTATATCTATATGGAAAACCTAAACATGTAATACTAATTGTATATTAGCTATATGTCCAACTACGAGATGCTACCAGGAGTTTATTAAGAGTTCAGACTATTTTATTGAGAGTTCGACTCTTACATGACTACACGTTAGCTAGACTCCTAGATGCCATATGTAGTTGGACTAAGCCCTAAGTGATTGAACTGGTAGTTAAGTTAATATTTGTAGAATCATTGGAGTTAAGTTAATAGTTGTATCTAATAGTTAAGATAATAGTTATCCGACATAACTGTGATTAGAATTGAAGTTAAGCTAGTAGTTCTAGAATCACTAGAGTTACGCTAATAGTTGTATCTAATAATTGATAGAGTTAAGCTCATAGTTGTATCTAATAATCAAATAGTTGAAGATTAATTTTAATTTTTACAACTATCACTAACTGTACATATCGCATGTTAATTAAGCTATTTTTTATTTTTTTGAAATTATTAATTATTAATTTTTTATGACACCAATAGAATCAATCTAGATAGTACACTTGTCTCATTCTCGTTTAATCTTGGACGACGCCCATAGAATCAACCTGGACAATACACTTGTCTCATTCTTGTCCATAGATGAAAAAGCATAGATGGTTGTCCACCCCAAAATTCTAAGATATATACGTCTATTGACATAACTAGTAACTTTCTAACCTCCTTTAAAAAGAATAAAAAACCTAATTATATCTATATGGAAAACCTAAACATGTAATACAAACTATAGATTAGCTAGATGGCCAGCTACGAGATGCAGGAGTTTATTAGGAATTTGTAGGAGTTTATTAGGAGTTTGTAGGAGTTTATTAGGAGTTTGAATGATTTTATTAGGAGTTCGACTCTTACATGACTGCACATTACCTAGACTCCTAGATTCCAAATGCAGTTGGACTAAGCCTTAAGTGATTAGAGTTGAAGTTAATATAATAGTCGTAAAATCGTTGGAGTTCAGCTAATAGTTGTATCTAATAGTTAAGCTAATAGTTATCCAATATAATTGTAATTAGAGTTTAAGTTAAGCTAATAGTTCTATAATCATTGGAATTAAGCTAATAGTTGTATTTAATAATCGATGGAGTTAAGCTTATAGTTGTATCTAATAATCGATGAAGTTAAGCTCATAGTTGTATCTAATAATCGAACATTTGAAGATTAGTTTTAATTTTTACAACTATCACTAGTTGTACTTATCACATGTTGATTAAGCTATTTTTTATTTTTTTGAAATTATTAATTATTAATTTTGGTCTATGCCCATAGAATCAATATCAACAGTACACTTGTCTCATTTTCATTTAATCTTGGACGACACCCATAGAATCAATATGGACAATACACTTGTCTCATTCTTGTCCGTAGATGAAAATGCATAGGTGGTAGTCCACTCCAAAATTCTAAGATATATACGCCTATCAGCATAATTAGGTTTTCGGTTCTTTTTAAATGAGGTTATTCTTACTCATAATCAACAATTTCAAAAAAATAAAAAATAGCTTAGTTAACATTTGATAAGTAAAATTCGTGATAGTTGGGAAAATCAAAATTCAGCTTCAACTATTCGATTATTAGATACAACTATTTAGTTATTACCTTAAATACTTTCATAAGACAACTATTATCTTAACTTCAACTCCAATCATGACTTTTACTTGAATTGTAATTGCCAATATATTAACTTTTAAATTAACTATTAGGTGCTATTAGATACAACTATTAGCTTAACTCCAATGATTCTACAATTATTAGTTTAACTCCAACTCTAATCATGGTTATATTGGATAAATATTAGATTAACTCCAATGATTCTACAACTATTAGCTTAACTTCAACTTTAATCACGGTTATATTGGCAACTTTAATCACAATTATTATGGATAACTATTAGATTATTCCAATAGTGATACATTATTTAATTACATATTGATGAACTCCATCTCATAGCATAAGAAATTGACCTTGATTGCAGTGAAACCATGTACCGAGAACAATCATTGGGGTAATGTGGAGCTTATGTGAAAGTTGAACTCCATTTAGAAGTTGGGAGTCGATTTAATAAGCATAAGGCTTAGTCTAAGATTTATATCAAATTTTAAATTAATTATTAGATACAACTATTATCATAACTCCAATAATCATACAACTATGAGCCTAACTTCAACTATGATATTAACAACCAAGTGGTTGTTATATTAACTTAATTATTAGATACAAGTAATTGACACATTCTTTAGTAAACAAACATTATCAATATGTCAAATATATACCTTTCAGCGTATTTCAAACATATTAATCTTAGCAATATGGTTGTTGCTAGTACTATCAACATTGAGGCTAACATAGTGGGGTCATGTCACTTCAAGCAACAATTATCCTTATTTCCATACATGGGGCCAAATAATACCCCACAACAACATTTTGGAACAAAATTCGAAGAAATTATCTGATGGTACAAAAAAACTATCAAAACATACAAATTACATATCTACTTTTTGTGTATTTTATTTTTAAATCAGCCCACATTTGTCAAATGATAGACAGTTAATCCTCAAATCATCGGTGTTGCAATGGTTGTTTTTCAATTTTTCAACGGCTTCCTTTAACCCTCAAAACACCAACGGTTTAAGACTAACCATCAAAAGAGTGATGGTTAGGCATATGGCCATTGAACCCTTGTAAGGGTCAATGTTGAAAAGGTCAACAAGCGTTGGAAGTCCAATGAATACAAAATTTAGAATTGTGTGATATTTAAGAGATGTTTCGCCAAATTTTCTATAATTGTGACAGTTCCAAAATGTTATAATTTCTTTTTTTCGAACATAAAACAAATTTATTTTGTCTATCAATTTTATTAGAAATTAATAATGACGTCGATAGACATTTTTATTTGAGATTTGGGGTGGACTACTGCCTATATTTTTCATTTGCAGACTAGGATGAGACAAGTGTACTGTCTAGATTGATTTTATGGCAGTCGTTCAAAAATTGAAATAAACAATTACTAGCACACCCACATAGTTTGTGGTTGGATCAAATAGTTGAGAGATAGTGATGGAATGGAAGACACTTTGGAATTTTTTTATTCATTATATGCTTCTCATTAAACGGATTCAACTTTGAGTTATCCATGCCTAGCTATATGTTATCATCGACATTCTTCATGTTATCCATTTATCAACTATTGGTTATTTTTTATATAATTTTTTTAATCTCATATTCTTCTTGTTATCTGCCATGAATTGTTGGTTATCTATTCATCAACAATGAGTTATCCATGCATCGCTACCAGTTATTTTTTATAAACTATAGAACTAAATGTAATATCTAATTCTAACCTAGAAATACTACAAATTTTTATATAAATGAATAATTTAGGATAATTTTTTAATAATTAGTGATTTATTTACCATAACCTAGGAAATATTTAATGTAAAAAAATAATTTAAATTATTATATCTCATTTACTCTAGTATAACCTAAAAGGCATAATTCTAATAAAAATCAAAACTTTAAGATTAAGACCTACAACTTAATCTTGTATTGTTATCTAAGATTTTTTATAATACAATTTAACCTGTATTTTATTAAAGAACATTGCAATAATTGAAGAGGGGCATCTTTTTGAACAATGTAAATCAGGTCAATTATAGTAAAAAAACATTTTTGTTTTAGAAATTCATCTCTTTGATTATTTTCATATTCAAAAGTATTTTTTTTATTCCTTTTTGGTATGTTATAATGTATAGTTTATGGTCAATTTCAAATGTACACAAAATTTTTGGAAATTGGAAATGAAAAGAAAATCATTTCGAAGAAATAAGGGTGTACCCCAAAGGAATAGTCATTGAAAATAGTCACAATAGTAAGACGGAGATATACCTCTCTAGGTGAAATGCACCATGAAAGACATGTTATCTTACTTATGTAATAACAAACTCTCCTCTCCCTATATATTGTTTTCAATTCATGTAGTTCCTATAATGTAATGAAATTGAGTTGGAATTCCCGTAGTGCCTATAATGGTTTAGTCTATCTATACATGAACTATTCATGAACAAATCTATCTATCCATAACATAGGAAAGAGTAGGTGAGAAGGTAGACTCTAGTAAGGGAGGGAGCACAAAGCAAGAACCAAAGTCAATACAAATTGAAATAGTTTACATCCAATGCATACATTGCACATTCTTATCCATGCGGCCTCCCTAATGTAGGGGTTATCCTCATAAAAGTAAATACATTCTATACCCTTAATTATATAAATCATAAAAATTGGAAATAAAAATTAATAATTTCCAAGTCTCTCCAATATTGACATCTTATCCTAGCTATTTTACAGAAACACTTCAAATTCTGCAACAAATATCAAGTAATTTAAACTTTTTTTTTCTATTATGGTTTATGGATTTCGGATAAAAAAAAACCAATTGTAAATTGGAAATAAAAAGAAAAGCATTGCCACCAACTAAATGTTTTAGGAGAAACAACTATTTATTCAACCTCTCGGAAACCACAAGAGATGACTATAATACACACTCGAGTATTGTGTGGAAACCTATAATTCACATCTTTATGGCCTTCACACAATTCACATTGGCAATTGTTGGGGCATCTTCTGCCATTCATGTCATGGAGAAAGATCGCATACAAATATGGAGACGTGTGCAGATACAATGTTATTATTATTTTAGCTAATGCAAGTCAATACATATATAATTAATTCTCGATGATCCAGATGGAGATCGGTGGCCACCCACCTATTCCACTGTCTCAAAACAATTGTCCATTGTGGCAGTTTCCTAGATATTTTTCGGCAGTTTTTCGAGTCCTAAACTTCTGGGGCCGTTTTGAGGCCTTAAACGACGTTTTTTGGAGATTCGGGGCCAAATGGTTGCCATCAGCATGCATTTGGCCAACCAAAAGTTGTAAATCTTAGATAGAAATTTTCAACGAGCTATCGAACGCCCAAATCGGAGATCGTATGCAAAAGTTATGACCCCGGGAATTTGGCTGTTCAACTTACCACCGTGGGGCCGCAAACTTTATGACGGTTCATCTTCTAGGGTTACGTTTTGGGACTTTTGGGGTTCCCGACTCATTCTTATTATAAATAGGCCCCTTTGGCC